>VYZX01007920.1:114800-187711 GCA_013401335.1 Brachypteracias leptosomus | reverse complement strand
CTCTGGGCGGGGGGTGGCTGGAATAGTCTGTTTATAAAAAATGCAACTTGATTTTCTAAAGAAAAATATAACATTCATGGGACAGAGTGAAAAAAAAAACACTACTCAACTATGGACTTCTCTGTTTTCTGAAAAGTTAACTATGAGCTTTAAACATGGTTCAAACTGTAGTTTCAGAGGCCNGCACCACTTCGACTGACTGGCTCTGAGGAACAGGCAGACCAGCTATTTAGTCCACTCTGGCATAAATCCTTGCACTTCTTAGGTGATGGAGAACAAAAATTTTAGCTCTTTTACAGGGTTCACTGCAAAGTACGGAAAACAAGTAGGTTTTTTTCACAAAATGTTGAGAACATTCATGGAAAATCAGTTGTTTTCTTGAAGTGCTTTCCCTTGAACAGTGTGACTGAGTTGTTCAAGTGCAAGAAAGGAGCATGGCATGGATCTTGTACACAGGGCACATAGAGTCATATTAAAGGTTTCAAAATTCCAGTGAAAAAACAGGAGAACCTTTGAATATTTTTCAATTTGAGGAAGTACTTTTTCAGGTGTTCTGTTGGAATCAAAGTAAAATCAAACACAATTTTTTTGACTATTCTGTATTTTTAAACAGTTTTAGTGTGAGTACTTGAGTAAATTTCTTCTAATATTCACTTAGAGGAATATATATTTATGTTCATTAGAGGCACTGCAGTTTTGGCTACCTTGCAAATATGTTATTGATCACTTCAAAGAATACACTTCATCATTGGTATTAAAATTTCAATGACAGTACCTCTCAGAAAAAGATTTAGCTGATGCTTTTTAACCCTACTTTGTTTGGATATACATTTTTTACAAGTCTTACATGTTCTGCTTTGTATTGCATTTGCAGAACCAATCAAGTCATTCTTAAAATGCAGAAGATGATTACTGGAAAACCTGAGATCCTTGGTGTGTAATTTAGTATGTTAGGCTGACCTGCCTACTATGTTACACTAAGAAAAAATATATCTCAAAAATTGCTCACTGTAACATCTAAACAGAGAGGATCAGAGGTAGATATGTATCTTCTTAGTGTAATGGTATTTACCTTAATTTTGTTTTCATATTTATATTCTGGATCCATAAAATGAAATCCGGCTTGGAAACATAGCTTCAAAATTGGAAGTGCTTTACTGATTTACGTTTTCCTGTAGCTATTGCAGTAGGTCCTAACAGCCACATAATTCAGCTGGTATAAATCATGGATTCATCGAACTAAGCCAATTTATTAGGCAAATAAGAAGGGCTGTCGTTAAATCAACAGTGAATATTTTGCATTTGGTTTATTTTTATTTTATATTTAAATTTTGCACTTAGTCTTTTCACTTAATTTAAATTTTTCACTTAGTATTTTTGTTTCTCTTTCACTATCTGATGCTTCTTGGACACTATTGCTTTGAAATGTATGGGATTGTTTAAGTTAATAAAGACACAGCTGGCACTGTGTAGATTCAGTGCCACTAAGCTATGGATAAATTTTAAGTAATTTGTGCCTATAAAGACACCCTGCACCTCGTGTGATTTAAACACCAGAAGAATTAAATAAGGAGGGGCCTGTGCATGGTATCAGTTCTTGTGGGAAAATATGCTTCAGTGACTTACTGGCACTGATTTTGGAATGTGGCATTTAAAAGTACCTTTTTACAGTGGGAAAGAATTTGGTCAAGAATAANTTGACTCACAAGGATCCTTTGATACAAACAAAGAAGAAAAAATGTGGAGCAAGAAAAGGACTCCATTTTGGTTTTCTCTTCAAATTTTGCTGATGGTGAATTGGCACAGTGTTATTGAATCTCCATGACATGAAATCCTAGCTGAAATGCAGTCAACGGAAAACACCTCTTTTACTGCACTGTGGCCAGGATTACATTCCAGATTTTCATATTCTATTTTAAAAATACAGACACTTTCTCTGAACTAATATTCAAGCTGCTTTGGAGGAGTGGAGTATACAAAGAACAGGAATAACCTTCAGAAATAGTATTGATAAAAGTGCCTATCAAGTTCACAGGCTTTGGCCACACAATCCTCACAGGTACTTTGTAGAATGCAACCTCTTTTTTTTTTCCCTAATGTTAACACAGCAGTGTCAAAACAACATATTTAAATTCTCAAGGCCTTTCAGGTGATCCATCTTTTAGTGCAAGAGTGAATGAAAACCTTACTACAGTTCAAGAAAATGAAGTAAAATTGAAAGATATTGTTGAAAAATACTTTGAGTAAATCATTTAAAAACTAGCTGGTTGGGATCCACTAACACAGCAGTTGTTGCTGCATAAAAATCTATCCATAACTGCAGTTAGCAGCAAAACTACTGAAATAGTTACATTTCCATGTTATAAAATGAAAATTAAGGTATGCAGTAATAGATGAAAATGTTTAAAAAGCAGTATTAGATAAAACAAGTGAATCAAAGAAAAAATATGTTTGCATCAAGTAGGTTCAGATTAAAAATTAGGAAGCGTGGACATTAGGTTTTTACAAGTTTGGATAAAGAATCTGTATTAAGCCAGGAAAGAAGAAAACTTCTCACAATGTAAACATTATTTTTATAGTCAATGTAAACATCTTCTGAACTTAGCCCGAGTTTCTTGAATTCTGTCTTGCTCTACTTCTTTTGTGTTTACAATATCAGCTATATATTTACCCTGCAGAGATTTCTGGAGGCCCTCCAGGGAGTGAAGTTCCCACCCTGCTGTGAGAAGGCTCTGTGCATTTTCTATGTATAGTCCCCCTTGGCGGGTTGACCAGTGCACTGCTCCAGCACCGAACCGTCAGGTTCTGACACTGGGAGTCATACGCTGCTGACTCTGAATGCATGTACAGGTATATCCCTTTCTGTAGCCCTGGACATTATCACTAACTCACAGAAAAGCAAGAATAAAAACTATAGCTGTTCTTAGAATTTACAAGTGAGGATACTTTTTTCCCCAAACTCTGATTACAATTTATTTACTTTATGTGTGCATGTTCTCATTTCTCTTCCATTCTGGGTGATGATTGTCATCTAGACATGCCTGATTTTTCACACCAAGGGATGAAAGAAAGATTTTTTTAAAATAAGAGAACTATGAACATCTTCCCATATCATAGGCATATACAATCAAAAATATGCACAATACCTGAAGCTTTTTAAGTCATATTAAAAATCTAAGAGGGTTTCTTTTTATTGTATACCTTCGGTAACCTCACAAACAGTGGCAGTAGGCTACAGTACACAGAAAGCTAGTATGAAAAAAATGGAAGGCATTTTGTACTTTATCCTGAAGAACATCTGAGGGTGAAGGGAATCATGTATTTTGCATTAAATATGGATTAAAATCGGCTTTCCATGAAATTGAAGTCAGTTAAGATTTTAATATAGTTGATATCCTGGTCTTAATTTTCTTTTTCAGTGTTACAAGTCAAATCATCATGACAGAGAAACTTTCACCTTGTACCTTAAGAAGATGTTTACATTAGATTTACATTAGATTAATAACTTGAATAACTCAATAGATGGTATCTGTAATTAAGCCCAGAAGTCTGAAAAGACAACGTGACTATTGAACAGTCAATCATATCTGTTGGATCTAACATTTTCTTCTGAGCATTCCCTGCATGTTCTTAGGCTCTGGAACCCATTCAGAAGTGTGAGCTTTCCAACAATTTCTGGTGAGGCGCATGCTAAAATAGAGAATAAACCCTTTAATCCTAATTGAACATTCATTTCAGGACTGAAATGTCCTGCTCTGAACACTGCTTTGGATATTTCCAAGGATTAATGTGTCTGTGTAAACACCTTGTCCAAGTAAGGAGCTCAGCAGAATTCTTCCCGCGTGCTTCCACCACAATCTTCAGGCAATCTCCCATTGCATGGCATGTATGTGTATACATATGGCGTAGGGACAGTACTTACACTGTAAAGGATTCCAGATTTGGTTGGTGGAACTGAGGAGGATGGGCTGTAAAATGAGGGAAGTTATAGGACCATCCTGTTCGGCTAAGCTCATTCAGACAAACTATGGATTTATGTTCTGACATCAGGAAAGAACTTGTCTATGGTTAAGCGTTTGCTTTCATAATTCACTCAGCAGAAACAATTCCTTTTGAAAATCCCTCATCATGGAACAGACCATCATTGTGTTAAGAGCTGTATTAATTTGAATCATGATCTAGATTTCTTACATAGCCTTTTTTGAAAATCATATATTTATGGCCAAGCATTAAGATTTTCCACTCTGATAAATTCCTAGTTAGTATATTAATTCTTCCTGTTAGTCAATATAATTGTTTTAATCAAGGATTTTAACAGTATCTCCTATTCTTCAGAGGAAAGATTTCTTTATGTGAGTATATTACTCTCCTTGGATATTTGTAAGCATCCATGCGTAGTCTTGCATATTGCTCCTCGTTCTCAGGGTTTTATCCTCTCAGGAATGTGATTTAAATTAATGTAACTTAAATTACTGAGTTTTTACATTATGTTTTCAAGCTTACTCAGTCAGGAAGTGAAAATGGGGAAGAAGTTTGGAATTGTAGGAAGAGTTTGACCTCTGTAACATCTTTAATGACTTGTCATAAGTATATTGTAATATTTTTAAAAATTGAAGTGTTCTGGCTAGAACACAGCCCATCCTACCTCTTTCTTTGAATTCTCCTTAGTACTGTTCCTAAAATCTTTGTTTCCTGCAAATACCATGTATTTGATAGCACATCCCTAGCAGACTGTGTAGAGTACACAAAGGGAGCTAGGAGAAAAAAGAGCAAAAAGAAAGTGAGGAGGCATAGAAAGACTGGGAAAGTCATTGCATTGACAGGGAAAATGAGGCCATACTAAGTACAATGGCAAGGATTTTTTGGTTGGGTTTTGCTTGGTTGAGTTTTTTTAATTTCTTCTTGCTTTAGGCCAAGGAGTGTTTGAATTCACTTTTATTTCCAGTTGCTGCTTTGCCTTCTGGACAGAAGATGCTACTTTTTTATATGCAAGCAGTTTAATTTACCACATAGCTGAAATTCTTTCCTAGTGAATATTTGAAATATTATACTCTGAATTTGCAATTAATATGACAAGTGACATAGCTTTTGTTGTATTCCCTGCTAAAGGTGCTTCACAGACAGAATCATTCCAACTCAATTGTGCTATTTTTAAACTAAATAAAGACATTCCAGAAGCTTTCTAGTCTTGCCCTCATCTAAAACATCCTGACTTATTACATTATCTTTGTGCCCATGTGGCCAGAGCAGAAAATCTCTTGTTCTACTTTCCATTCCTGTGATGGGTTGGTGCATAAACTAATCAAAACCACTAACGTCTATGTTGATCACTCGCAGACTTAACATGGCAGTGTACCTATTTATTAAAAGAAAAATGAGTAAAGTTCAGTAACATTTCCTCAGTTACCATAGAAACCATTGCATCTTGTATAGGATATTTGACTGCTTTTGGGACCCCATCCTTTGATATGCCAAGTGGCTTTCTGTGGTTCCTTGATGTCCTCATGACCTATTGAAACTGCAGTCAAAATCAGGCAACAAGAACTTAAATGCTGTGACTTGAAGACGGGTATTTTTTACCTTATCTACTTGAATTACACACTTGCTATTATTGGATTCCTTTGAATGGAAGAGGTAAACTACCCACATGGAAACCAGGGCTTCAGCTCAGTATGCTGAAATTAACTCATATGGTGGGACCTTTCAGCATCAGATGCTTTCTCTGGCAATCAAATGTACTTTTTGAGTTGTAGGGAGCAAACTTTTGCATCATGTTAGCCAGCTGAGCATTGGCCTAATCTCAGCTGAAAAAAATGGCACCATTTTGCAGGAAAGCAGAACTGAAAAAGCCCCACCTATGCACCTAAGCCTGCACAGCCAAAATCCCAGCTGACACTGTATTTTGAGTCATATGCTGACCTTAGTATGAAAGGGAACTTCAATTAGATGTCTATTGTGTTTTCAAATATAGAAGAATGGCTTTGTGTTCAATGAATTACTCCAGTGATTAAGACAAGGAAGCAGATGCTGCAAGAGTATGTAGAAGGAAAAAATTTAATTTCTCTCATTTTATTATAATTCATAATCTATTCCATGTACCAGAGCAAATAATGCATAAAGTTAAATCCCACAAACATATTAGGACCATGAGAAGTTTCCTCCCCAGAGGGAGGTACTGGTACCTATGTATATAATGAATCTCCTAGCACCTTCCGTGGCCCAAAAAGCAAATAGAAAGGATGGGGGAGGGAGGAGAATCATGAAGAGAAGTCTTTTTATTTTCTTCTTTTCACGTGAAGTTTTATAATTAAAGGGGAAAGTAAATTAATTACATGAATATTAAAAGGTTACTCTTCTATTCTAACATTTGGTCACAAGTTGTCTAATGAAAAGGAATGTGGGCTGGAGGGCTGCCATGCCTTTGCTTCTTTCTGCAGAGGGCCACAGGCTGAAGCCGTGATTGTGCGTGACAGATTCTGGGAACAATGAGCCTGCGCACAGATCATCCAGATGGAGCATGCTTTTCTAAATTACACCAACAACAGGGTGGCCCACAGGCAAACAAAATAGTTAAACAATACATAATAAAGTTTTTATTTGGTATTTCCTGTGAGCCTCTGCCAGTTGCCAGGGAGTGTACTGTATTTTTCTTTTGCTGTATTAATTGTTGACCACAACTGGCAAAGACCCAAACTAGCAAGGACAGATAAGGGGGGGAAAATGGCATCTGGACACTAAAGCCTCAAGTGTACTGGGAAAAAAAGCACAAAAAATTACAGCATATATCTGGAATTTTCCAACTAACGATGTGCGGATGTGGTAGCGCTAGGGAAAAAGAGCCAAACTGAGCCTGCTTTGTTCACTAAGAGAGGCCCCCCTGTAACATTCCTTTTAGCTGTGCATATTTTGGCTTCAGTTGTGCAGTTTTAACTATATACTGTGTATGGAGCAGTTCAGTTGTTGCTGCATGAATCTAAAGATTTTGTTACAAGAAATAAAATGATGTCAATGCATCTGCATTTTTGTTGTTGTGAGATGTTTAAACAGACGCTGCATTTTAAATGTTAAATTATAGGTGTTAAGTTTTCAGAGGGAAGAGGGAGAAAATTTCATTAAGTACAACCCATCATAGCAACAGCTGCAAGGAGGAGACCCTCAGTAGCAGTGAATGCTGCTTTTTTAAACTCATCAATGAAATCAGTCCTTACAGTTATCTGGTTTAGAGAAAAGCCCACAATATAGCATTAACACTTGGATGAAAATAGGAGGCTGCATAAACATGCTAGTTTGACAGTATTTTTCTATTATCTTTGTCTTTATAAACAGTTAAGGTATTGGTGTCTTTTTAAGGAAGTTTATACCCCTGATTTACTATACACAATGTTGTAAGTGATTTTGCTACTACTAGCGTATAGCAAAGAAAAGCCAACCAGGTTTCTGTTATTTTCTTCAACAGGTAAAATAGCTTTGCAGGTATTAGGCAGCCTCTCCAAAGAGGATGAAAACTGGTATGAATATTATCAATTTGCTTAGAAAAGAGAACCAGCTGTACTAGACAGTAGCAGGATTTGCAGCTACAGCAAGTCTGTATTTCAATTGATGGGGAAGAAATTATTGTTATGAGCTTAAATTATCATATATTTCTACAGCATTTTTGTGTTTACTTGGACTATCTTCCAGCACTGATGGCCCTTGTTGCCACAGGCTTGTTTTCACTTCCCAACTCACATGCTCTTTTTGGCTTTAAGTACTTTTTTTTTCCTTTGTTTGTGTTTTTGGTTTTAGGGCAAATTTTTTTGTGATTGGTTTTAGCTGCAAAATATGGAAGTCATCTATTCCTATTTCTTTGCATATGTGCAGCTTTCTTCTGTAAGATAACAGAAGTATATAAAAAAAATGGAATTTCTTCATTTGGCGTTATACTCATATGCACAGTGGTTATCAGCAGAGCTGAATCTATGGATCAGCCACATAGAATTCTTCAATCTGAGCTAGGAGAATATCTGTCTGTAGTGGATGGCTGTTGTAAGTAACTGATTAGACTAGAAGGAGGCAGGATGTATTACCAGTGGATTTCCCAGATTCCCATTCATCTTCCAACACACAACTACTGCTATTCTTTCCTCTCAAACCTGTATTCCTACCTCTCTTCTAGCCCAGTCTCCTCTCTCTATTAAACCTAGCTCCCACCCTGAATCCCCTGTGAAGTCCACCCTCCACTGCTTTAAGCTTCAGGCCTTCCTCAGCAGTCCCCATCTCCAGGTTTTTGTCTGATCCCAGTCTCACACACCTTACTGGTCATTTTTCCTTTTTCTTCCATCCATAGCTCATAGTCTTCTTTCTCAGTCAGTGCCAGTTACCCCAGCCCTCCACACACACTCACACTCCCCGTTGTTCTTCAACCCAGCAAGGGGATGTCTTAATCTCTTCTCTTAATCAGTCTTTCATACTCTTCCTCCATTGTGTCCAACCATTTTCATCTTTGTGGCTGAGTCTGATAGGTTCCTCTTCAAATGTGGGATAAACCATTTATAGAGTAACAGCCTTTCTGCACTCAGTCAAAAGTTTTAGATGCCATGACATCCTGCTGAACCCTCTGGAGTTGGCCTGAAGCATGCTCGTTGAAAACAAACCTTCCGAAAGTGTAATAATTATACACGAGTATAAATCCTTACTGAGCATGTGCTGTTTTTCAGATTTATGACATGGCTAAGTTTGGAGCCCAGTTTTACAAGGACAGCAAGAGGCACCTCCACAGCCTGTGTTCCAAAATATGAGGGCATCATTGCTTCTCAAACAGAAGGTCATCAGAATTTAAGATGGGCAAACTATGTATTTTTCCCTAGCCACATTCATTGAAACCCCTGAAAAGCTTCGACTGTGATATTTTTTTTGAAAAAAGAATATATTCCAGAGACGTCCAGTGTGGAAAGTGTTACTGTAATCTGTGAAATTTTGGTGAAGCCAAAACCTGCTGAAAACAGTGTCTTATACTTCAGTAATAGGCCATGCAGGAAGTTTGAACATGTTTCATATGTGCAGCTTCTGACCATTGCTCCCTGCCAGAAGGAATCTACAGAGTTCTGAGAAAGTCTCAAAGGACTCTTTCTGTTTCCCTCAGTAACAGCCAACGTGCAAAATCACTCAGTTCTTACTAATATCTGTGCTGCTTCCTATGCATGGTTCCCTTCTTCATACCCTTATAACCAACCATTGCACATCCTACCACACGTGGAAACTGATTCTTATTCACTTTGAAGACACTCTACACATTTCCAGTCCCTAATGCCATTTATTCATAATTAGGGATGTCAGTTGGAGATAAGTGTAAAAACACTAGATGAAGAAAAGGATCAGATCTAGGGTAGAGATGAGTACAGCTGGCTACTGATCGCTGGCAGGCATGAGACTCTTTAAGTCCCGTTGAAGTCAGAGAAGCTCAAGAGCAGACCTGTGCAACATAAACATACTGATAGCAAAATTCCTTTTCAAACTACAGATTCATCTTTTTCTCTCATGAAAATGAAATATCATGTATTTGTAATCTAGTGAGTCACTATTCATCATAAAATAGGTAAAACTTCATTGGAGGTCGGATTAGTTAGAATAGGCTTCATTTTCCCTTAAGTACACTGATTCCTTCACCAGTCAAAGACAAGGCAAGTCTTTTAAACTTTGGAAAAGAAGCTGATTTATAGATCACTTATTATGGGAGTGGTAAGTTATCTACTTTGTACTTGCCTGAGATGTAATTGATTAAAATTACATTTATGTCTCATGTTGAGCTCCAGCACATGGCATTCTTGTCTACAGCATTTCCCAGTCAACTGTCATTCATCCCAGGTCCTAGAGACAGGAACGACAGGGTGGTTAAGAGAGATCATCTGCAGTACTCTACATTATTTTTCAGTGTGAAGATTACACCCCAGAATTGTTTTAAGAAGTACTCTGTCTCCAGATAAATGATGGAGTCTGGCATGTTGCCAGACTAACACTTCAGTTATTGAGGCCTCTTTTATTGTTGCTGATAACACCTTTACTGTAACGGAAAATATTTCAAAACCATTCAGTTTTGTTCATTAGTTGTGCTGTGCACTTCTGTTTTCCTTCTGGTAGAACATGCTAATGGTTGTTTTAGTCTTGCTCCTACTTCATTTCAAACAAGTATAATTTTCAGATTTTCTTGCAGTAGCCCAAAACAAAGCAAAGTTTATCTTGTGTTTTAAGATGCTTTGTAAATAAAAAGTTCAAGAAGGGGTCACATGGACTCATGTTTTGAAAAAGCTTCATATTACAAAAACTAACATAGTCTAAATTCAGCCTGAGAGTATCCTTCTAAAAACAATCATACTATTAGCTCTTGAAAACACTTAGTTTCTGATCCTACAATCATTAATGATTTTAAACAGTGGCAACATAACCTTATGATATTAACATAAAATTAAAATATTCTAAACTAAATACATTCTTTGCTGTCATAAAAAAATCCCTTTTCCTTACAGACTGCCACTTTCCTAGAAAAAAATGGATAATTGTTAGATGAAGTTGTCTACTCTCTAGAAAACATAAGGTATTTCTAATTTCTTGTTTCTAAAACTACTTTTTGAAATACTAATAATTAAATAAAAGGGTAGATCTAAATATAAATGACTTCACTGTCTGAAGATGTCTTCCTCTAAGCACACAAAGTTTCCACTGAAATCAATAGGAATTACATGTGTATTTAGAGTTGGGTTGGAGCTTTTGTGAGATGTCCAGTTGGCTTTTTTGACACATCCTAGTAACATTAGCCTTTTCATGCATGACATTTTTTGCCTCAGAAGAATAGATGAAATTCTATCAGCTTGTTCTGTACCTTCTCTACCTTTACATTTAGATGCTCAGACCAAGCAACAACTTTAGGGAGTGTTGATCTATGCCAATCCCAGAGCTGTTTGCACTTGGGTTTGGTTTCTCTGCAGAAGCTCTAGCTTCTAGCAGTGGTCCTCTCTTCTCTCCTCAGCATCCATGGAGCCACACATTGAAGGATTTCCTGACTGCAAGGAGATTTCCTCTGAACATTCATGGAGGGATGTTGCTGTCCCTAAGTGGCTGTCAATACAATGAAAGTTTTCTGGAGGTGACAGGCACTCTTATTCCCTTGTGGGGAACATGTAGGGAGATTTTTGCTTGGAATCATTGCTTCTGAGAACAGATCTTTGTGGGAAAAGGGTGTGGACAAGCATCATGATGATGATGGGGAAACATTCATTCAGACTGGGAAACATTCTTCCAAGACCAACTGGTAACAAGGTTGATGTTATCACAAGAGCTCTTGGCTCCCTCTCTGAGACCATTAGAACGTTTACACTAGTTCTTGAATATTAGTTCCCCTTTGATTTATTATTCTTTTTTCAAGGATGAATTACACAGTGTGATAAACAGTTTAGAAGGCCTTTTTTGTAAGCCCATTTTTATCAGGACTATTCCTGACCAGTTAGGAGCCATGAGTGATTCTTGGAGCAGCAAAAGGGATGTGACACAGGAGACCTCCTGAATATTGTATTTTCAATTCTCAGGCAGGAGAAGGGCAAAACCTTTTAAAGCAATAGATCTCCATTCCACATCAGGTCTCCCTTGTGGTGTACCTCCATTGCACCAACAGCAGTTCAGCCTGTCTTCAATTTTAAGTATTATTCCTCTCCCGAGAAGACCCCAGGAGAAAGTACTGCCACTACCAGCAAAAAATATTGCTACTGATTGACAAAAGAGAACTAAAACTTATCTCTGTAAATTGGGTGTTTCCTTCTCACCTGGAGACTCAGTACTGCCAGTGTTTCACAACCCCTATTTCTATAAACTGAAGTCCACAGCCTGAGGCTGAGAACATTCACTATGTACCTTCAGATCACAGCTAAACCCAGTTCTGGACTATTAAAAATATGCCTCAGTACCACATCTCCAACAGCAGATGCAGAGTACATACATTAGTCCACATTTCCTTAACCCCTGCTGAAATCAGAGTCTGTCAAACAGATGCCTGGGAAGTGGATTTGGACTCTCAGAGAAAATGTTTCCTCTCCGAGGTCTCTATGCACACAGTGTGCAAGGAGTTAACAAGGGAGCTACTTTGAAAACACAGGCAGAAGGTCATTGTCGGCAACAGCAAAGACTCCTACAGCTGCCATGGAGAGCCTTTCACCCAGCATTTCCCACCCAGGGGACTGTAAACATTGGCTCAAAGCCATGGAGTCCTACAGAACTTCTCTACTTTCAGCATACACATTTATACACTCTAATGAAAACTGAAGCACGGCAAGTTATTCCTGCATGTTCAGGAGGAGAGAGGGAACTTCTGTTCAAGTTGAAGAGATGAGGGGAAGAGCCATTACTCACACTGGAATTTGAAAACATAGAGATATGCTTGTTTAGTGGTACTTCACATGTAACATAGCTGCTGTTCTCAGGCAAACTTTCTCAACTTACAGGAATGTGTAGAATGCTGTCACTTAATCTGAATCCAGAAGAGCTCTTTTATCTGCCATTTCTTAGTAACTAGCAATATTATTCTTATCGCATTGTCCTTTAGCCTGATGCAGTGCCCTCAGACATGAGAACTTGTAACATGAAAGCACCCATTACCTTGAACATTTGTTTGTATTGTCTTACACTATTGTCTCTTTAGCTTAAATAAGATGCTTTGTATCAATTTTGAGAGAGATGAGTCATCTGTAGAAGTCTGTTCTACAATATCATTTTCACAAATAGAACATTTTGTGTTTTTCTAAAACCATTGTGGAGTAGAGTCTCAGTGATCTAGCTAAATTCAGATATTTTTCATCCAACTAATATGTTATTTGTAATTAATTTCCCTTGGAATCTGGCTTCTTGAAAATAAGATAAATGAATCATACAAGCTTTAAGGTTAAAATTGGAAATAAAGCCTAGCAAGGTCTAGTATTGGACCAACTGTAGCATTCTGTTTTTCTGATAAATCTTCAGATACTTAATATCAGTTTAGAAAATCCTGTAGGATTTATGAATGAAAGAAAGTTTATTTGGGGTTCTTTAAAAATCTTGGGCTTTGCTTTGTACTGTGAATCCTAAGTTTTGGCTACTGAGTAATGTATCAAGTAGCAAGGGAGAAGATACAGCTTCTTTCTCCACAGAACAAACCAGAGTGCCATCTTCTAGAGTTTTTGTGAGTCCCATCCATTAGAGTCAGAGAGATGGAATACAATCTGCATAGATCCAAAGTAAGAATCCAGCCTGGTTAATGTAATTAATGCCTGCTTTTATTTTTATCCAGTGGTCTAATGTAAAATGCATACACATTCCAGAGAGCAGTATCCAGAAACTCACCCCTTCCAGCTGATTGTTCTTAAGCACTCAGCTACTTTCAGACACAGTCTTGCCCCATGACTCATATACTCCTGGCAGAATAGTGACTTGGCTTAAGCAAAGGCAAGGAAAGAGCTGTCACCCAAAAACCCCCTAGCTTCATAGTCAAAGTGTTTGCTTGGATGCAGGAGGTGCCAGTTATGTCCCCTTCGGGCTGAATTTCCACTTTGAGATTAACATAATAACATCTGTACAATGTTAGTGTGGATGCAAACATACCACTACCACTATCACTCTTATTTACAGGCTTCACCAGGTGGGACTCCGTATGGACTTCTGTATCTAGAGTATCTGTCTGCCTAAACATGGCTCACAAGCAGTAGAGCTTCAGCTGAAATGCAGATGCTTGTTTCTCCAGCACAGGCCTTTCTAGTGTGTGGCCATCTACACATAAGATCCACAGACACTTTCAGACTAAGAGGAATTTCATGAGTAAAGATGCCTACAAAGCTTTGGAAAATCAGCAGTTTGTGTCCGGCATTTTATTGCTTTTAAGCTCACAAAGCCACTTAACTGTGAGATTCAGACAGCCTGAAGGCTCACTACCCTTTTTGTTCGTCTTTTTGTTCTTTCTATCCAGATTTTGGTTTTGACATTAAATTACTGTCTACAGCAGGCCCTTGTCCTGCTGATATTTACCTCAAAACTCAACTCATCTCTAATGATCTGTGGTATGTTTAAGCGTGTGTAAACAGATACACCTATCCATATATTGCAACTGCATATAGAAAGTTCATCTTTTTCTTTTTTCTGGAAGCCTGTATGTTTCCAAACCTCTTTTCTTATTTGTTTTTAGAAAGAAAGATGTTTCATGAGGGTTTTGCTTCCCAAATGTAATTTCAAGAAGCCCTTGAAAGGCATTCCATAAGAGTTTTGTCTCTATGATATCATTTACATTTTTACTTATTTAATTTAAAGCCATATATTTATTTAAAGCCATTATAAAATCTGCTGCATTCAATTGCCAATGTAGAACATATTTGCAGTGCTTATAGTTGCCCAAATTCTTTAAGCCATAGGTATAGGAAGGTCCATCTTCATGTCAACCATTGTGGTGAAGATAGGATAGAAGTCTGTTGTGAAGTAGTGAGGGCAGGTACATCCCAAGAGGAGTTTCTACTGCAGAAAAGCTGCCTTGTTTGCAACCCTGGGTTCCCTTTGGGTTTTGCTGTAATACAGGAGGTTTAACTGTAAACTATTGCTTCACATGAGCATCACTGACAGATGTTGCTCCACAAGCCCCTTTGTATACTATACCAGGATAGCAATGAAATCAGTACTTTGCCTCCAGGCCCCTCATCTTAATATCAGTTTGGAAAATCCTGTAGCATTTATAAGTGGAGGAAATTTTCTTTTGGATTCTTTAAAAGTCTTGGGCTTTGCTTTGTACAGTGAATCCTATGTTTTGGCTAGTGAATAGTGTATCAAGTGGCCTTGGTAGAATCTGTATCACTAGGAGAACAAGTTTTAACTTCCAACAGGAGCACCAGTGTCCCAATCCACTTTGGGGAAGGAGAGCTGTGTGGCTATGTAACACCATATCAGGTGCTGTGGAAGCTCCCACTATACCATGCCATGCTACTGGGGAAAGATTACAGCTCTTAGTACCACAGGTAGATGAGTGCTTCTCCTAGGAGCTGATAGGACATAGAAGCAAAGAGAGCCCAACAAGGATTTTTAAGAACTGTAGCTAAAATGTAGTAGAGATATGAAATTTCTCATATCAGCTTTATAAGTTAACTACACAAATATCTTAATTTTAGATGTGCCAGAGAGTACTCTTTTCCAAATCAGGTTTTCAGTATAAAATACATTTGAAGAAGTATTTTCAGATTAATTGTGGCTGAGCTTATTTTACCTTCATTTCACATTCTGGATAAAAATCAGGTAGGGTCTTGCTCAGCAGCTAACCCACTCATGCACAGTGTTCTCTGCTCACCCTGCCATATACAAACAAGGTACACGTCTCTTACTTATATGTCCTGGTTGCTATTCAGGATCCTTACTTTCCTGTTCATCTCTGGCTATTAAATCAAAGCACAGCTTTAGTTCATAAATTTAATTCTCAACTGAATTAAAACAGTATCTTGTAGAAGTTGCTTGCACCAAGTTTCCCCTTTTTTAGGGTCTCAAGATGAAAAACTTAGTTTCATTCATAGTAGCCTATAACAATTCAGGTTCCTAAAAGAATTTTGTAGAAACTCTAACCCGGTGGTTACATTTGCCTCAAAATGGTACAGAGTATTTCTTTCTGAGAATGATTCTTTTGTTATGTCAATTTTGATGGTTGTATTTCATTAAAACCTTTTTAATTTCACCTTCTTTCTCACCTAGAAGCAGCTGTAGAGCTCACAGTGAAGCTTCTCACCTAGAAAACTGACAGTACTTAATCTATTCTTTGAGACAGTATTTTCTTCATACATCATCTCCTTTTGTTAAAGATGGTTTAAAACAGACATAAGCCCAAGTTCCATGGGAGAGAAGTCTGTGGTGGCCTTCATGGTTTTTCTTTTTATAGGTTTTTTCTGTTCAGAACTGAAGTCTAATACAGAACCCCAGGAAGTGGAGAGACTTTTTTCTCTTAACCAGACTCTGGTTTTCTAGTAGCAATGGAAAGCTGGTCTTCATTATAAAGCTAAACCATAAGTGGTAAGGCTCAAATTATCTAGTCTGATGAATTCAGGAAGAGACCAGGCAGTCGCAAGGGCAGCTTCTAGGGGTCTCAACATGGAGACAACAACATTTGGTCCTTGGCACGAGCAGAGCTACATATTCTTCTTCTCACAGGGCCTGGGCATAAGTGATGTGAGAGACCGTAGTGTTGGATGCCACATCCAGTGGAAATATGCAGGATGCTAGATTAATTGTATTTGTGGCTACCTAAGGACACAGAGTAGAATAAAATAACTGGAACAAGGCCCAAGATCTGGTACTAGAAATTATGCCTGTTCCCTCAGCTCACTAATGCCAACAGGGACTGAGTGAGTAGAAATGTCCCAAACTGCTGCAGCCACATCCAGAACAAGACCTGTAGTCCAAGGCAGAGTCACAGGCTGCCGCCTTTTTAATGCTTTGTTTCTTTTGGTATTGTGGAAGGAATTCTCTTCTTTCTTATCATAGATATTTAACTTGATCAACATAAGAAGTCAACAGTGTCTCTTTCTTTCTGACTTTGTGGTTTTTTCAGCTTTGAGGTAGATTATTAGAATTTGCTGCTTCTGTCTACAAATTTTGATTACAAAGTCTTGAAGCATGACTGAAGAATGGCTGCTTTTTAAAAAAGTCTGTCATTCTCCATGTTGTCAAGTATCTCTATGTAAATACATTGCAATAACAGCACAAGCCTCATTGCATGCAAAGCTGACCATTTCTGTAAAGAACTGAGCTGTCACATATTCCATAGAAGGCTGCTCTGCAGCCCAGATATTAGGGCATCAGGGTTTTGATTTTAATAGACAACAAGCCCTGGAAAGTCTTTCTTTGATTCCGCGAGCTCTGGAGCCGGTACAGCAGCATTGCTGATATTATTTTTGCTTCTTTCTTTTCATGAAAAGATAAAACACTTTTCAAGTGAAGTTTCAGGTAGTCTCTCAGAAATATTCTCTGTATGGTGCCAGTAGAGAATTCTGTGAAATATTCTGCTTAATGGAAATGCATTTCCTTGTATTAGTTTTGAGGTAAGTTCTGAATTATCACTAGTGGTTGAAAATATTACTTTAAGAGCCAGTTTTCCTTTCTAGTAGCTGTTGCATACAGCTGTTTAGTGCACAGAGTCTTTTCAGGTAAAAACCACTGAATGTAGGTGAAGTATCTTCCGCTTGTGTTTATATACACATGTATGATGTGCAAACACACACACATGCACTCCTGCTGACAACGGATGTACCTAGAAATATTGTTCAGCAGCACCATCACACTGCGTTATGTGGTTCTTCCTAGAAATAAAAAAAGCAAAATTCTGATTAGTTTTGTGTGGAGAAACCATCAAAGACATGAATGGCTTCTTTATTTGTCAAGTTATGTTACAGTAGATGCTAAATCTTGCTTTCTTCAAACCATGAATGTTTTAGCATTAAAAAGAGGACATCACAGTCTAAAAAAAAAATCAACTTAATAGTGGGTGGTACATGTGATCAGTATTTGTGTCTTGTATAAATAGACAATTTTTTGCTTGATGATTTAACTAATGAAATAATAACAACAATCCTTCCACTTTTCATAAAGCAGTTAATCAAGCTTGTGCCTCAAACGGAGATAAATGAGAATAAAGAGATGAAATTGCTTTAACCATGTGTACTTCATGAGGCCCATAGCACTTGAAAAGATGTCGTTTGTATATATGCTAAACTCTTTGTAAAGAAATTAAGTGCTTTCTAAAAACCACCTTGGTAGTTTGGTACAATTTTACTTTAAAAGGGAAACTATTTTAATGTTTCTATAAACAGACAAAATATAATCATCTTTCTCTAAGAAAGAAATACTGTCTCCAGCCATACCTAACTCTACAATGGAACTGAAAAGAGTTACATAATAGTGAAAGTACCACTACTAAAAAAAGAGATGGAACAAATCTAATTATTCAGGCTGATATTATCCCTGGAAACTAGAGCACATTGTGTAGTGTAGTGATTATTACTTTCTTCCTCACAGTAAGAAATAATAATAGGTCTTCAGGGTTCTATTAAAGAAACTCGTAAACTTGCTTTACAAATGCAGAATGCTCAGCGCGTGATTTAAGGATAGTGGTGGGGAAAGACAGGAAGACAGCCCCCAGCAAGTAAAGCAGACACACTCCTCTTCCAAAACAGGGATGAAAAAGCCTATACTACCATCCCCTGTCTTGGCCTTATTATACCTTTTGGCCAGATGGGTTTTGGAAGGGCTCTCTGACTGTGCTGGAGGTTGTTCTGCAAGGTGCTGCAAGGTGCAATGAAGCATCATCCCTCTCTCCCTTCTTCATCTCTTCTCTCCTTGCTCTACCATCCAGCACACCTCAGACTACCCTTTCCCTTGTGTCCCAGGACTCACACATACATACAAGTACACAAAACATTTCCCTATATTGTATAGGTGTGCTCTGCTCCTGCAGGTCTTCAGGATGTGCCTGGGGGACATGGAGGTAGAAGGGGAGGTGGGAAATGTCCTCATCACTGGAGCGGAGCAGCAAGGAGCGATCTGGGGCACGAGAGGGCTGGAGGCAGAGCACAGAGCAGGGCCACCTTGGGCTGCCCAAAGTGGCTCAGAGCAGCACACAGGGAAAGTATCAGAGCTCATGGTCCTGCAGAAATGTCATCACCTCGTAACGTAGTGTCACCTCCCCTCCGAATTGCCACGTCTACCCTTCTCCATCCTGGTTGTCCATCACTATGCCAAACTGCAGATGATGAAATATTATTAGACAAATTCTTTCTCTTCCTAAGCAATTTTTAATATTACATTGACTTCATTTTAAGTAATGTTACACTGTCACTCCCATGAGCCATTTTGAAGCATATTCAAGAAATTATATTCTTCTTTTCAGATTCTGTGGAGATTCAGTGCAGCATTTCTAGCAAGTGAGAGAGACATGTATTAAGAGAGAAAGTCTGTCTCCACATTAGAAATTGAAGTCAGGCTTCAGTCAATATGCAAACCCAGATTTTTAGATGTCTGTAATTCTGTCCTGTCCAACTAGTCTATGGCAAATGTGTCAGGTTTAGTCATACAACTGAGAAGAAAAATAGCTTCAAGAAAATAAAGCAATTCATTTTAGAGTCCCAGACCTGAAAAAAAAGCCATGCAGTAGCAGCTCCCTAGTGAGACTGGAAAGATTCCTCATTACACCCTCCTGAACAGTTTGAAGCAAGAGATTTTTTGTGAAGTTGAAAGAACACAAAGCAACACTGAAGAGCTGTATTCTACATACTGCGCCATGTATTCTATAGCTATATTCCCTCATTTTTGCTTATAAAGAAAGGACAAATATAGGTGGAAAAGAGTCAAAAAAGATGCCTCAAAGATTATGCAAAAGCCCCATTAGTGAGAACTGAACAAAATAACTGAATTTAAGAACCATGTTAGGGAACTTAAAAAAATAATTTACAAATAATCCTTCATGAGGTTGAAATGCTTTAAGCAATGAAATGAGCCAATGTCTAATGGCAAATATAATTAACAAAATCAGCACTAAAGAGAGTACAGTAGAAACCACAATCACAGAAGCAAAAGATTTGAAAGAAGAATTTTATTTGGATTCAGGGATGCTTTGTATGAATTTAAGCATCCTGAAAATTGCTTTTGTGGTATGATTTCTATCAAAACTAATATTTTTGAAGGTTTTATAGGCCTCTTTAAAGTGCCCTCAGAACTAATTAAAGCAGAATTAATCTCATCCAGCTTTAGATGTCTAAAAGGAAGAAGTCTACATGTGGGCCAGTTAGACTCTTTTCATAAACAGTAACAGTTGCAGCATGTGTTTGCCTGACCAGTACAGCACAGTTACGATAAAATAAGATCAGTTGCTGGGTGAGGTGAGGCATGGGCCATGCCTTGCCCACCCCGTCACCCTGCTGCTGTCCCCTCTGAATCAGCGGAGATGAAGGAAGCACAGCAAAATGCCTTCGCTCTGGACTGAAAGGCGGACCCAGGGCCACAGCGTGACTCAGACTCACTGGCTAGTAGATTAAAGAGTGCCAGGAAACATTCGTGGGTACTGGAGCTCAATTGTCTATACTGTTAAATTATTAGAATAGTTCCTGGCATGGTTTCGAGTTATGCCAACCAGCCTTTCCTCAAACAGTTCCTAGGCACAGTTAAGAGTGGACCAAAGACCATTCCCAATAAGCAGTTTGCATGCGGTCACCTTTTTTGGGAGGCTGAGAATTTAATAATATGGACATAGATCACTCTGTGCCTGTTGGTCTGAGTGCCAAAGGAACATTTCCTGTCCCATTTAATTTCCTAGCACAGACATAGCCACTGTGTTACAGTCTGATCCCTGCTTTGTTCCTGTAGCTGTGCGACTGGGCATTGGTCTGTACTTAAAGTCTGTGGCAAACCGAAATGTAGTCTTTTGTGTCTATGTTACTCAACCCCATCCCTCAACCTCTGTTTGTTTTTTTTTGAACTGTATGCTATTCAGATAGTGACTATATTCGGAAAGGGCTGTGTATTGTTCATTTAAATTAAGCAGTTATCCAGAAGTGAAAATCTTTTCTGTAAAGTAAATGGAAATTAAATGAGACTGACACAACGTCTAGATCTACGTTTGCATTGCTAGCAAACAGATTCTTACCACTAATTTGATTTTTCATTAGAAACAGTCACCATGAAGTGCGGGACTGAAACTCCTGGAGCTAGATGGTCCCAGATAGCAACATCAGGTGTAAAAAAGTATCATAAGGTAGAAAGCTTTATTTCAAAATAGAGTTCTCTTTCTTCTGACTCAAAATGCAGCTCTTCCCTTGCTCTCACTGAGCACATTTCGTTCTTTAGGGAGTCATAGATATAGCCTCACTAGACATTTGCAATGTCCTTTTCCTTTCTAATGGCTCTCAGATACACATTTCATTTCTTCTCATCCTGAAGTGCTGCCTGAATCTATTGACATTTGAATTGTTAGAAACAACAATCTGCAGCTACTGATATCATTCTTATCTAATATCATCCCATCTTATCTGGGTAGTGGAAACAAAATGTGCACTGGACAAGGAGCGTAGTTACTCCTTTAGATATGTACTTGTTTCAGTGCATTAATTATTCTCAATCTTTTTTGTATGTAGCTTAATCTATAAAATGCAAATGTCGTTGGGTATCCTCGGGACAGAGTGGACTGAGAAGGTAAAGGGGGAAAAGGAGCTAATTTGGCCTGAGAGCATTTGGAGGCAGTTGGAAGAAGAGGGGACAGGGTGTGAAATTTGGAGGAGTTTGAGGGTGCAAATGGGGAACATGAGGGAAGGCTGAGCACATGGGATGTCACAGGGTTGCAGGCTGTGTCCACCCAGGTGTTTGTACTTGAGCAGCAGGGGCTAGTCGTGTTCGGTGACGCTGTTGGGGGGGCACTGAAGGTCAGAGGACAGCTGGAAGGAACCTGGCTGGTGTAAGAGAAGACCTAAAGAGACCAGGCAGTGTGAGGAGAAGCAAGGAGGAGGCAAAGGAGGAAAGTTTATTAGATGAGACACAGTCACTAAAGCCTAAGACCTCTGAAGCACTTAGGGGTGTTGCACTGCATTCAGGATCTCTGTCAGCATGCAAGCACAAACCCCTTTTCCTACAGGGCAATCACCATGTGTTACATTATGCGTGTGTCAGATTTTCAGAAGAGGCAGAATTTAAGTGATAAGTACTGATGTAGGTGCTTGCTTTCTTCATCCTAAAAATGGGACTTTATCAAGCAGCTCTTTATCAAGTGCTCTATTTCTCAGGGAGATCCCATTTTGCTGGTGGTGTGGCTTACCTAAGCAAAGCATTTTTTTCATTCTAAGTCAGAACCTTGCTAAAGAGGAAGTGATGATCTAGTTGTTCAGCCTCACCATATCCTGTGTTCAGAATAATTTTCATTTCTACTTATCTGCAAGTGTTAATGGAATGTCCACAAATATTTTCTTGGTTTCTATGGTAAGAAAAAGAGTGTGTGAAACTTTGCATCAAAACCACGGCATCATCTGCATCATCCTGTGCTTTTCAGGAGAAGACCCTGACCACTAGAGGAGTCATCTGTGGTATGACTTGTGTACAAACTGACATTCAGTACGTTTTGATCCCTTTCAGGTTCACATTTTGAAAACCAGACTTGTATATTGCAAACCATAAAGCTTACTTTGTCGCTTTTATAATTACACAGTAATAACAGAGTGTATCAAAACAGCTCAACACAAATTACTTCCTCTCTGACTATAAAGCAATCAGGCATTTGCTAGAATTTAACTGTAAGACCTTGGGAATACTTTTTTTTTGAAGGTTTAAGTTTCCAAATTACTCAGAAGTAAAATCTCCTGGTCCCCTGTGTACGCATGAATGGAACATAGCAGGGTGCACATACTTGTGGAACCATGCCAGTAAGCGGTCATGTGGGAGAAGCGGCTTCCGCAGCCTTCTGCAAACAGCATCCTTCCCCCGAGCCAGCACCTGGGGACCGGCTGTGATCTGCGACATTCCTCTCAGGGAAGGAGCAGCTCTCCTGTGCCATATTTCCCTGGAAAAGGAACTTTGGTTTAGGGCATACATTGTCAGAAGTAGTTCAGACTGTCTCACAACCGTACATCCTCCAATTCTTTGCCTATGAGAGTGCAGAGACTTCATGTGGCAGGGCTGGTAGGATTGGGGAAAATAAAGCACGCTTTCACTCTGTGTGAGAAGAGCCATGGGGATATCAAACCAAAATCGTGAGGTATGGTGGTATTCCCGCAGCTCTTGCTCCTGGCACTGAACCCAGCCATTGGCAAACAGTGATGGGTTGAAAGTGTTACATCTAATTTCTCAAAGCAACATTTCTTCAACAAGCTTTTCCACAAATGTACTGAAAGAATAAAAGTGCAGTTCAGTTTGAGAGGTGTATCTGCATCAGGAAAAATATGGATGTGTTTCAGGAGGAATTCTGTCTGATTCAGATAGGGCAGCTCCCTGACCTCCAGTTACATCTACCTTCTTTACCTGGGCTGAATCTCTGAAGAAACTTTTCTGGTTTTTATAGAAAGAAATATTTTGCCCAACTTTGCCCAGCTCTGCACTGTGTTACTGAACTGTTCCAAAGACAAATTTTATGAATAGAGATCAAAGTGTTTAAGAGGACTGTTAGCAAATATGACCACTTGTGCAAATATCTGTGAACCTCCCTTCAATAACCATTCAGTAGTTCCAAAGGCTGTCATGGCATGTAATGATTGTAATAAATGTTGTATTTGCTTTTGTATCAGCTGGCTTTGACCAGCAAATTTGGCTGATTACTTCCATTGTTATTTTTGCTTAGAAGACAATTATATTGTTATAATTAAAGAAAACCACTATTCTTACTCATGTCTTTGTACTGGTCTTGAAACTCAGAACTCACTATCCTAGTTAGCATAATTTTAAAAGTTATTTTCATTCTTATCTTTGCACTTGTTTCTTTTCAGGGTTTTTGCTTTGTTTAATGCTCCTCCTGAATGCTACATCTCCCACCTTTGTGTTTGGTGAAGAAAAAACCTAATAATTGTTGAGACCCTGTGATTCTTCCTGCTCTCAGATTAATAGTCAGAAGGTTAAATTACAGTACATGCTAAGAAAATATCGGTATTTTGCTGATGATCATGTGTTGTTATGGCTGGTTTATAACTGTATTCAGGAACAAGATACTCCCATGGCTTTGAGATTATATTCTAGCAACATAAGAGCTCACGCAGGACTCTGAAAAAGCTCCCTATGCCCTTCTGTAAATATACTGAAGATACACTCAGCCTCATCTGTATTTGGTCTACTTGTGGGAAACAAAAGGATAAATATAAACGGTCCCATCTCTGTTGTGGGTCCAATGTGCAGGAGTCATCAAAGTACAGCCATGGAGCAGTGCTGGTAGAATTCCCACTGGGTGTCTACAGCATGTTGCGACATGACCACTAGGACAAGACCAACCTAAGAGCAGACACTGTACGTGGCATGTGTCCCTGGGAAAGAATTGTGAGATAAATTAGTGTTAGTCTAACCAGCAGCACATGGGCAGAGACAGTCACACATTTGTAAAGGTCAGGAATCTGCCAAGGATCCCTGTGCTGTGTTGCTTAGTTGAAAACTGGCAGTTTAAGGTACTTCTGTGTGCGAGGAAACTACAGTGGACAGCACTGAATGCCTTTGGTAAAGGACAACTTTGGGGAGGGTTTGACTTAATCTGTATTCAACTGATAAAAAAATAAGATACGGTTTCTTCAGTGACAACTTTTGAAACAGATCAGATATGTTTACGCAGGTTGAGCCATGCACTTGAGCTAACTCCATTTCTTTTACAAAAAGTGATACATAAGCTAAGGGCTTAGGACAGGCACGGGCTACAGGTTCTGATTTGTCCTACAAGTAAGCACACAGTATTCCCTAGCTTATTTCTTTCTGGTTTGGCTCTGGTGACTACATCCAAGGGATCCACAAGAGCTGTTTAAAGAAAAGGAAGCCTTGCTCAATAGACTAACGTTCACTCTACAGGGAGTCCAAATCTCCATTCGAAAGTGTTTGGGGTCTGTACTTTGCAAAAGCTTCAAATAGTTATTCTGATAGTGTGCTGTTATATCATGATATCACACCAATGCTGCGCTCTGATGCCGTGCTTTTGTTGTACCATGAATTGCACTGTTCTTGAAAAGAAGTGGTCCCACTTCCCAACTTATCATGACAGCAGCTATGCATACTAAAAATTTCTATACAGGACCCTTTTCTATGCACTGGCCAAACCAGTTTGCCCTAATCTGTGAGATTTTACAATTTGTATTAAGCTAAATAGGATCTGTATACACAAAGTTTATGAGGTTACAATACTGTAGATGTTGCTTATGATGTCTTATGTTGCTTTTTGTTTTACAGGTTGTTACTTTGTGGTATAGAGCTCCTGAAGTTTTGCTTCAGTCCAGCTATGCAACACCAGTTGATCTTTGGAGTGTTGGCTGCATATTTGCAGAACTGTTCCGTCGAAAGTAAGAAATAAAGTTTTATTTTCTTCACATTTTTCACTTGAAATTTGGTAAACAACACACAGCGATGTCTGGTTTAATACACTGGATCATGTTTATGTTGGAAAGAACTGATAGGATGTTTTATTTGCAGTGTAAAATGTAAATATCCTTTGCAAATTCATACTTGTTGCCATCTTGGAGTCTTTCTTTTTTGATGGGAGTCTGCCTCAGCCCTTGGTAAAGCCTGTATGAACATTGTTGTATTTCTGTTACACCTGAATCCAAATGCAGATAAAAGTGAGCTAGAGAGGCTACTGATCAGTTTGAGTAAAGCTGGATTCTAGAAAGGATTTACCCTGAGGAAAGCAGGACATGGTGGTCAGCAAAGTATTCTTTCTGTGTCAGGTGTTTACTCATAGTCCCCTCTTGACATGTTTGAGAGTAAACTGTAAAGTTTATTTCTAGACATAGTAAACAGGTAATTTTTCAAGGATAAGGTATTTAGCCTGAGTGTTGGGTAACAGAGATGTTAAATATAGTCCATAAAAAACAGATAAAACATTTTAATTTTTTTTCTGATTTGATTAAATTGGCTATCAGAATTATCATGCTACAAAATATTATGCCTGGATGCAGATGAGTTGTGAATGGGAGAGGAATACTTATGTACTGGTCTTTCCCCATGGAAGGACTCTAATATGGAGGTTGTACCCTGTAGGCTGTGGAGAGAAACAAACCTCCAAGAACCTTAACAAAATAAGGCTATCTCAATATTAACTCAATCACATGAATTTTGGTTGAGTTTACTGCAAAAAGTGCATGTTGTTATCATCTGGGTGATCTCTATCTAGAAACTATATAGCATTTTGTAACCCTTGCTGTGAATCAAAGAATATACATAAAGAAAATGATACACTGGATGGCCTAAAAAACAAAATCAGCATAATTTCAAAGAATAAGATGTACTGCAGGGTCTTGAGAACCAACTTGAGAAACAACTGTTTAATTTATGCGATGTGAAGTTCAAAATACTAATTGAAGTCTTGAAAAATAACTTTGGGATTCTACTACTTATTAATGTTAGTATATGGAAAAATCATTTTTCTTGGGCTTCTTGCCTGGTCAAATGGCCTGGGTAGAATTATTTATACCTCCACCCTTTCTGTCTCTGACTCAGAAATGAGGTCAGAAAATGGGAGAAAAAAAAGAATGTGGATTTTAGGAGTATCACTTAAACCCTCCACTGCAAACTTCTAAAGATTTTGTTTTGTTCCATAGGCAGACAGGTTCACAATACCATTAAGCCATTGATATTTTTTCTGATTTAAAAAGCAGAGTCAACAACTTCACTTTAGCATTTGCATTAAGAGTGACACAGGACAAACAACTGAATATAGAACTTCATTACATGCTCAAAACTCTATTTTTTCTCATTTAATCTGCAGTATTCTGGCAGATAAGAAATTTTGCCATATACAAACACCACCAATTTAATTTTATTTTTCCTTTTATGATGTATGAGCCTCACTGACTCTACAAATCCAACACAGTAAATTAAATTAGGGAGAGTTAAATTTTCCACTTGTTTACAAGTGCAGATATTACACTAATATTACAAAATCAGAGATTTTTCTTTTTTTAATGGAAATGAGATCTAACTTGAAGCAGAGTTTGATAAAACCAGGACTTCTGGTATTCTTGCCAAATGCAAGGTCAGTTTGACATTCTCTGTCCTAAATTTGGGATACTGTCAAAAACTGTGGAGATCAGGAATCTGCCAAGTCTGTATGTACTATGTTGTTTCATTGGAAATAATATGACTTTCACATACTTCAGTATACAAGCATGATTTGGAAGACTAATCTCAAGGCTCACTGCCATAAAGCTACAGTGAACAGCACTGAATGCAATCTCCATGAGCTGTTGTATTGAGCTAATGTTGCAATACTCTCTGTGAGATATACGTTGTCTTTCTGATTTTCCTGATAGATTGCAAAAGAAAACCCATGTTACTGTGACCTTGGTAGCAATAAACTGTACAGTTTTGCAAACTCCATGAATTATTTCCAAAAGATTGAATAAATGCAACAACTATTTCTTCTGGAAAATGGTAGTGCCCTTGAGTAATCACCAATCTACATTTCCACTAGTGTTGATAGGCTAAGACTACAAGAGTGCAGCTCAAGCTTAGAAGTAGATGTTGGTTTGACATTAAGACAACCTTTTCTTTTTGCTGTCTTGCTGGGTACTTGTTGCCTTCTTTCCCTATCATCTTTTGCTCTCTCTTTGAAAGAGTTCAAAGCTCTATCAGTTTAAAGAAATGTACTGAGACTCCTCTGGGCTTCTTTATATCATGGAAACTTCACCAGAACAGGGTTCAAAATGAAACACTACACAGCATTACAAAACATATCAGAATCTTGTTTATGCCAAGAAGACATCTGACAGTTTGAGTTTGTTAGAATATAATTTTGTAGGCTGTTACAAACACAGCCAGGGTGTTGTGTTTGAACAAGTACAGTAGAGAGGTGAGCTCTGTGTAAATAGTCTGGTCCCATCCAATGGTCTTCTCATCCAAGGACTCTGGTCCTCCAGCAATCTGAGGTTTGTATAAAGTCATAGCTATATTTAAAATGTGCACATTTTAATTATAGTGTAGATTTGCAGGCTTCTGCATACATGAATGCCCAGAGACTGTATCCTGAAACCCCTTGTACCACCTGTTCAGTGAACAACTCATTAAAGAGAAAAGCAAACATGGGAGTAGCATCCACTTCTGTCTGGAAAGGTGAAATTCGGATGGCTCAAGGACTGTGGGCAGCTCCAAAGCAGAAAGCCATGACCAGTTTTTTAGGGAAGAAGTGTCTTTCTTCTTGCTTGGATTAGGTAACACTTTATCAAGATGAATGAGTGTGAGAGGTGAAGGAGACTGGAATCTGAATCTGGGTGAAATTATTTATAAAGAAAGCAGGGATCACCAGTCTTCTGAGTAAGCAGTCTTGAGAAAAAATGTCAAAATGTTTTGATGCTTAGTTCTTGGTGCATCTATACATGCCCAGTTTTCAAAATCACAATTTCATATGATTTCAGTCCTGCACAGACTAGGGTGTTGGTATGTGTGCATGTGGGACTAGTGAATCAGATATCTATATAATAATTCCAGCTAGGCAAGTTTAACTATAATATTGCACAAGCAACTGGATTTGTCTTCCTCTGTAGTAAATCTAGAGATAAAAATCATGAGAAGAGACCATCAGCTTTTGTAGCCTGTGCTACATTCTCAGCCCAGTCAAGCTGGAGAAGTCATACATTTGAGAGTGGCCAGTGTTGTGACTGCGTGTGCAATGTTTACATTACAAACATTACAGGTATCAATTCAAACCTGAAATGTGAAAGACGGTCCTCTCCTAAAAACTTTTTCCATCTCCCCAAACCAAAAGTAAAAGAGTATTATCTCAGTGCCCCAAGATTCATCCAGCCAAGAGGGAAATTAATTCCATGTACATGGGCTTCTTACTGAGGCTGTTCATGCACCAGCTCCATGGTGTTTTAATCAGCCTGCTGTTGGTAAAATCATCAGTCTCAGAATTCCATAAGCCACAAGATTGGCACAAATAGCATGAGGTTATTATTTACTCATTTTAAAATATTAAATCATGTTTTTAGCAGTTGTCTCATTTTTCAGCTTACTCTGCCAGCTCCTAATATATGAGAGACAGTTATTGCATTACCAACATGCTTGTAAACTGTAGCAGCAGATAAGAGACCTGTGACTCTAGTAAAATACTTATGATGGGACAAGCTCCCTGGTGGGCAAAACAGCGGACATAGAGAAACCAGCTATAAACATATAAGTCATCTTTCGATTGTATAAATTTTTGCAATTAGAGGAGTTACATCACCGTATGTGGAAAAGCCATGAGCCCAGGACTTTGTTGCTCCAGGTAATATATACAGATGTGATAAAATCAAAACTTAGAGCCTTGTCTGGTGATCAGGCTGTGAGCACTGGATTTGGGACCTACAGGCTGCCTTTAATTGTAAAACATTTAATAGGTTGGGAAAAATTAGCAATATACACATATTCATTCTTAGATAAAATGTCTCACAGTATAGAGTAGTTGTAAAGTATCTTTCATACTAAAATATAGTAGATCTTTATTCCCCTCTCCAAACAAGCCACAGGTTATTAGTAGAGCCCGAAATGCAGCCTTCAGACCTATTGCATGTACTTTTTCCATGTTGACTCCAGAACCAGGTGGCAGGATAGGTCTGGGGAAGGAGATGGGGCACCCACCTGCCCCTGGATTCCACCTCTGCTTGTGAGCAAGTGAAGAGCAGTCAACTCTGCAGCTTAAGTTTCAGTTAATGCTTTGTGGGATAAATATGGTCAAGTGGTTGCAGAAGAAAATAGCCAAGTGTAACAGGAACACCTGTTTTTGAGCTGTCTCCAAAACCTGAAGCTGGATAGAAAAGTTTGAATTTCTGTCACTAAGTGAAAAGAATAACTCCTTCTAGCTGGATCATGTGTTAAAGTCTTGGCTTCACTGAAATAATTGTTGAAATTAACCCTGACTTCAAAGGGGTTTGTAATCTCTCTAGAAACAATTCAGTGTGACAGAGTGGCATGAAAAGTGGCGGAGCTAATCTCTGTTAATGTGCATAGCACAGTACTTAGTTGGAGTGACCTCTGTAAAAGGACTGTGTTGCAAACAGGCAAGGAGTTGAGGGTATTGCATGGTGCTGTCACAGCTTCCATTCCTTGCACTTCTTCCAGTGATCCTGTACAAGCTTTCAGTTGTCTTACCTGTGAAATAAACCCTAATGGGTCACTCCCCAGGATGATGAGACTTTCATTTGAAATATGGGTTGCAATGTATGTTGGAGATGTGAAGAACTGTCAGTTGAAGAGCTGAGGCTGGAATTCACAGTGTCTCTCTTCTGGTCTTCGTCAGACTGCGTAGCACAAGCAAAAGACTGTGTTCAGGCTAAATTCGCAAGAATTTAAGCCACACTGCTAGTATGACTGTTGTTATCTGTCTGCTAAAAATATGACATACACACAAAAAGGTAGCTTCAAAGGAAATCAGACCATGATTATGTGAGCTACTATATGCTTGTCCTTATCCAGAGTAGAAGGCCCATAGTCCCATTTGTTACCAGTAGGCAACAAAGTGAACTAGTAACACCACCTGCACACTGGAGCTTTGAATGGGACAAGCAGCTTTTACCTCAGAAGAGATCTGCAGTCCAGTTCACTCTTGACTCTGTTCTTCTAACTAACATTAGTTTCATCATGTACTCATTTGGTCTGAATTAGCTGTTCCTATAGGTGCTAATCTCTCACGAATGTAGTCTTTTAAGGTTGAACTTTGAAAAAACTAGGTATGCATCTGGCAATGTTTGTTCAACAGCAGAACCACAGGTTCTCAAATGCCTAAGCATATTCTTCATCTGGAGAATGAAGTAGAGTGGACAGTGGACTTTGAGGAAAGTGATTCACAGAAATTCTGCTGTTGCCGAGAATTGCTTGGAAATTTTAAGTACTGTGTCCTCTACTCTAGATATATCCCGGGTTAGTCATTCCTTGTGATGACTTGCTTTGCTTTCTTGAGGACCAGACAATGAATTCCTAACTTTGCAAATGCATACCTGACAGGAGGATCTGTATGTACTAAGTGATCTTCACTTCAAATTAAATAGTATGTCATCACTTTAAAATGTTTGCCATTAATACTGTTCAATTATCCAAAGTATTGAAGGAGCAGAAACGTTTGTTTAAAGCCTGTAATCAACAGTGAAGTGCCATATACTGGACTATTAGCAACTTAATATGGAGCTTGTTTTTCTAAGTACAGTGCATATTCTTGCCATAGCCAAAGTGCATCAGTGCAGGAAAGGATGTGACTGCAGATACTTTGGTTTGGACAGGACCAGGAGAGAGAGATCCCATATTCATATAATACACCATAAACTAAACTCTATCTCAAACTGAAATCAATGGGTAGACTTAGCATGATTTATATAGGGTAGGAAATCATGGGAAAATCATGAGGATTTCTGTAGGGAAGTATTATATTCCTTGTCTTTTTAAAATTATCTTTGTTAAGATTGTTTTGCGCACTGTTGTGAATTGTCCCCAAACTAGATTTTTAACTTCTTGCCATGTGTATGGATATGGGAGATGAAATCCTGGTCACAACACAAAGAAAGGCAGATGAATCTGATTGATCCTAATGAAGACTTCAGTTTTGTTTTACCTTTTTGCACATACAATAGCACCATGAACAGAGTTGAAAGAGACTCTAAACATATTAAAGAGAGTCTAAAATATGGATATGCCATGTAAGTACTCAAGAGGCATACTTCTATGGCACAGCTTTGTCTCATTTCAGATGCATTTTAATTCTTTGTCAGTTATTTTCCTGTGCTTCAGCATATCTGATCATTTAGCCCTCACTATTTTAAGTAGGTACTGTAGCTACGCAGCAGTAGCAATATTTTGCTTTGCCTACTAGATCTTGTATTTCTTCATATGGTAAAGTTTCTACCCTTTTTTCAGCTCTTAGCTTAACCTTCCCTTTTTGTGCTCTGTTCTTTTATTTTCAACGCATTTCTGAAATGCTTTTCAAAAGCAGAGAGAGAGGAGAGCTGTAATATATTTTCAAATGTCACTTATGTTGGAAAGAAGAAAGAAATAGAGGAAGCAGAAGAATAATGCATGAAAGAAAACAACAAAAAAAGAATGCATAACTGGATAGTGGCAGGGAAGGTATAATAAAATCAAGACAGTAGACATCAAGGCAAAAAGCAACCTGCATGCTGCTTATGAGTTGGGTTTTCCATATAAACTGGCAAACATTTAAAATGTGGTTTAAGAGAGAATTGTTTATCATGCAGCAAATTTAAACACAGACTTCACAATCATATTATCTGGTGTTTTCCAGTGAACCTTAAACCAACATATCTAGTGGACCAAGAGCTCAAAAGTGTAATCGTTCACTTGTCTGCTTGCTTGCAGTTAGATTTCGGTAGCAGGAAAATTAAAACAACAACTTTTTTTCCCTCTCTTTTTTGTTTTGTCTTTGTTTTAACAAGCAAAGGTGGATGTTGCAGCTTAGAACTGTAAAACACAGCTTGATTTGCAGCCTTTGAACCAAGGTACTGTACAGTTCTGGCCTGAGTTTGTTTTTGCCATTTTTGGAAATTCTCTTGTTTTGTTACAAGAATGATTTAAGTTGCAAGTGCCATAAAAGTTCACCACAGTCCAGACCAACTGTACTGGGAGATGGTTCATTCCTTGGAAAGATCTTGTCAGCGTTCAAAATTCTGTGCTTTGCACTTTTCCTCCTTTATTCTTCTGCCATTCGTGTGCATGTGGGTGTGTGGGAGGCTGATGGTTTTTCCAAACCAGACCTAATAAAATAGGATTTTTTCTTTCTCCCCAGATAAATGGCCAGCCTATTACAAAGATTTTTTTCAAGCATTTTTTAAGTTGAATGGACCCAAGCCACAATTTAGCTTAGTGACCTTAGTGATCTGATGGAACAACAATGACATTTTGCTTCAAACTTAACTAATAAAGGAAGGTAGAAGACTGCACTTGTTCATGTTATTCCAGTTTTTGGATAAGCACGACTGTTTTCTGTTTAACCTGACCTCTGAGGCAGAACTCCCACTGGCTTGGGCAAAAGACAAACACACATTAATGGAGAGAAGGGCAAGTAGTCAGAATAATACCACTAATTATCAAGTACGAAATAGATGTGAGCTTCCAAGACAGCAACGTCCCATTAAAAGTAAAATACCTTGTTGGTTTTTTAGTTCACATCTTCCCTCAAGTCTTTTCTAGCTGATATCTTTCTAAGTGTCTACAGTTGGGCTGATTGATAGCCGTTAGTCAAATCCAGTAACTGTATTGGTCTGTGGTTGAAAATGAGTGGTAAGTGAGTGCCAGGCCATTCACTTGTGGGTTTCCTTCTAGTTTCCAGCTGTGCCAGGCTTTCAGTCAGAGGAATAGATCTGTTAGTAAGGGAAACCGTTGATAAACCGTAGAAACCAAAAACTGCCACTATTCATGAGAAAAAACCAGAAGGGAACCTTGAGGCAGGGGTAAGAAGACCTGCAATGGTGTTAGTTGACCAAGTTTAATTTGACTGTTAAGTTCAGGTGTGGGGTCTTGTCAGGCCAGACAGTGGCCAAGGGACTGGGGCTGGGTGGTTCTGGGCTGGCAGCTGGTGGCCACACACAGCTCAAGCCCAGCAGGAGCTCATGGGAGCTCCACTTCTGGAAAGCTTCCCATAGCTTCTTCATGTGCAGGTGGCACAGCACTAGTCTCAAACACATCATCCTTAAAAAAGTATACATTCCTTAGAGGGATGATACTCCAGTCTGTGACAATCTGAATTATCCTGGCCAGAAGTCAGAGGAAAGACCTTGTGGCTAGGAGAAAGACCACAACATGTCAGTCATGATGTAGATATTCGTATTAACATTGTAGCATTTGTAATGGATATTAGGGAATGCAGCTGCCAGCAGCAACGCCTGGGTCTCTCAGCTGTGCTCTGCCCAGCGGCTGGCGAGTCACTGTGAAGGTGCACCACCTTTGTGTCTTCTAGAGCACCCTAAAGACAAGTTTGCTCCTGGGTTAAGCCAGAGCAGCCTGAGGGCTGCTTTGATGGTAAGCCCAGCTGCAGAAGGCTTTCACTGGTCACTCCACCAGCCAAAAAACAGGAGAGTAGCGGAGTAATGTTACCCATGCACCTTCCTCTCCAACCCGGAGGGGGATAGCCAGCTGTACACTGCCCAAAGACTCCTTTTGAAAGGGTCTCCTGGCTCTTTCACACAGCTTCCCTCTTCAGGAACTTGGCTGAGAGAGACTTTGCTTTTTGCCTGGAGTTTGGCCGGGGGAAGCTCTGTGTACTTTTGTTTGACTCGTAATAGGACTAAACATTGTTTTTATTTACTTTTCTCTTTCATAAGAAAATGGCTACAAAAAGGTATTTAAACACCAAGTGGGTGTACACTGATGCACTCCAGAGAGTGGGGAGAAAGAGTAGATTTTAACTGTGACTCATGTTGCTGAGCTCCCAAGTGTGGGGTTTTTTTCCAAAATGAGTGTCTAGTAAGAAATTTTGATCTAGGCAGCTTTAGTGAATTTTCTGTGTTTATTTGTCCAGAAAAGAAATCTAATAATTAGCTGCCATTGGTCAGTCATGAAAACATTATGTAATAATTCAGAAGTATATAGGACAAATCTGTCTCGCACTTGTATCTTTTTTCAACAGCTTCACACTAGCACTTTTCCATAGATGTGTGCTCACCAAAGCTGTTAGATGTTTTTGACATCTAAAAAAAACCATAAATCTGCATGAGAGAAGTGGAAAGTACATCTAAAGGAACAGACAACAGTGGGAGTTTCAAAACAGCTAAGGACAGCAGAGCAAAACATAACAGCTTTTTTTAAACATTGTACTGCTTTGTACAAATTAAATAATTGGCCGTGAGAGGAAGGATGAAAATGTCAAGAGAAATCAAGAGGAAGTTTGATATTTAGATTTCTGGAAAACCATTTCTCCAAGGGAACTGCACTGTCCAGAGGCAGCTCCCTGCTGCCTTTGTGGAAAAGCTTACCTATGCTGCAGGGTTCAGACCACTGCAGAGAACTTGCCAGCTGCTCTGGGAGTCTATGCTTTGGCTGTAGTTTCAGATGTCAAAGACCTAAATAGAGTCCTAGTCTGGGGAGGAAGGTAGGTGGCCATAGCCTCTTCTGCATTTGTGTGCTGGCTGAAACAAAGCAGCACATGTGGTACCCACACGTAGCTGGAGCTGCCTTTGCCATCAGTCCTCAGGGTCCTGGTGTTGGCTGAGTACTAAAAAATAGAGAAGAGGCACGGCAGGATACAGCTCACACTAGTTCCTGTCCCTCCTTGCTTTGAAGCCACAGTTTGCCTTGTGGTATGAATAAGTGTATATTTGCCTTGCTTCTGTTTTTTGTGTGCACAACACCTGTGGCACTGCCACCACATTCACTTGTGTGCTCTGTTTGACCTGCCAACACACTGTCCCTGTACAATGAGCCCACGTGAGACACAGCCACCATGGTACGCGGACTCTGCTGGAGACAGAGCCAGGATTTGACAAGTTGAGAGCTCTTGCTGTCAGCATGTGACATGCCTGGCTGCCCTGTCATGCTGGCAGCACGCTTCATTTTGCAGTCTTTGAGGAAACGGCAGCCTGGCTATGCATGGTCAAACCATATGACTTCTTCCAGAAACTCATGCATAACGTGCTCTGCTTCCCTTTTATAGATGTACTGAATGCATACCATCCAGAAGCAACTCTAAGACAATCTCCCTGATGCAGTATTTCTTCTTTTACTTAAATATTCTCCATATTCATAGCTCCTCTCCTAACATATCCAGATTTGTAAGTAATAAGTGCTTTTGAAATATAGGCCTTTGTCAAACAAGAATTTCATCAAAGGGATTACTTCATTTCCACTCATTTATTCTACTGAGCTGAAGTAAATTGACATGAAGATTGAGTTACTATTGATTTTGACTGAGTCTGAATCAGTGACCTAAAGATAAACAGCTCAATCAGCTATATCATCCAGAATTTGACCTATAGTGAATTATCAGGTGATTTTTAATTAGATTATATTCATGAAACAGGTTTTATTATTATGTCAGTACAGCATACACACAGTTCTATACAACTGAATAATTTTTTAAGTGCTCTTTATATCCAAATAATTGGAGTGCAAGCTTTCAGCATCTAAAGAAGTATACATAGCAAGGGATTCTTCAATAATGTTCCTGTCTGTTACTGTTAAATTAAGCCTGTTTGGCATTGATGAATCATACTCTGCCCCTGTGGAAATGAAGATACTCAGTAACAACTAGATCTCATCAGACCATTAGCAATGAAAGGGTGTATGTACAAAGTCAGAACTGTATCCTAGCCAGGTGTCCTACCCACTGAGGCACAGAAACAGGCTTGCTTGCTTCTCTCCTGCCTTGGAGTTAGTTTTGCTTTTCTGGAAAGTAATTGTAAAAGGAAAGGTAAGTGTTGCTCATTTCCTAGATCTTTTAAGAGTTTGATAGTGAGGGCACTTTGCCAGAAAGTGAGAGCAGAGTTTAAAGAGGGCCCAGACTTTTTGGTATTCTCTCCATTTTTGGCAAACACTCCAGCCACAACTGTATGAAAAGCAAGGCATAAAATGACCTACCATGGAAGGAAGCTTTTACTCAATTATTCTCTTAATCCAAAAGAGGATTCTGTTTTTTTAATTCTGAGCAGATCAGATTTTATTTTTTTTTCTGAAATGACAGCTAACTCCATCTGCATCATGGGGAACTCCTTGTGGTGAACATGAACGTGGTGAACAACCTGGTGATGCAGGGACTGAAAAATTCAGAATGTGAGTGGCTCAAGCTACAGGTGCTTAGTACTTCAGAGACTGAGTAAACATTCATTCTAGAAAGACAGAGTTAAATGCTATTCCCTTTAAAATAACCTTAAAAACTAATGGATTTGTGCCACAGATGACACAGAAGCAGGGCTATGGCTCAGTAATGGCAAAGCAGAGATAACAGTGTAAAAATTGTCCCCAGAATAATTTGGAAAGCTTTGAAATACAAATCTGCAGTATAAAGTGTGCTAGTGCTGCAGATGCATGGGGGGGGTGGCTTCTGAGCAATGTCACCACCTGGAACTTCTTTTCTGGTTTTTTTCTCTTTAAGAAATTAACTTACTCTTCCTTTTGATCAAGATTCAAGTGGGAAAAAAGATTTAATGTGAAATCACTAATAGCTGAACAGGATAAGCAGCTGGAGAGTGCTCAATAGGTGAATTCAGATTACTATGCGGTGTAAATCTTACAGCTCCTCCAGCCTAAGTATCAGAGTGTATTGCATGGGACAGAGTATTGCTTAGGGAAAACTTATATCTAGTTTAACTGGCCTTTGAAAACTGTATCAGTTTTCCTTGCATGTTCGTTATACATACTTTCTACCTTAACTGCTTATCTCAAGTTTTTCTGCAGGTGTTTATTAATTCACTGTAAGCCAGCACAGCTGCTAAAAATTAAAGTATTTCCTTCACACCATCCTTCTAATCCGCTTGCATGTCTTTTGACACTGCAACTCAGCAGCTGGAGAAAAAGTTTGAAGTTGAAATTTCACCTCTGCTTATGTAACAGTTTACTGTTTAGTACTGAAATGTTTTCCCTGTCTTTCTTGTCTGAATGGTTGTAATCCTCTTTCAGAGATGTTCTTCTGACCAAGAGTGTTTTATTACAGCTGAAGGTGATGAGATATATTAGTTGCGCTGGCACGGCAGCTTTTCTGATGTTTCAGCTTTACCTGAAAATTTAGGGAGGCTTAGTGCAACAGGTGCCTTTAACAACGAGTGTGGGGGCAACAGAAATGATCATAGAACAAAACATGTACTCAATAGCACATAGGAGCAGCTTAAGCCCAGTTGGAGAAAAAACCCAAGGATTCCAGTTGCTTGTAATATTTTCCCAGACAAAAAAAAAATAAATCCTCTTTTCTTGAATTTTATTCTATATTGAGAATTTTATGTTCCAGATTATGTAGAATATTTTGAGTTCTACTTTTTACTTCAAATATGGAAATTTGACATCTATTGGAGCTCTCTTTTCTCAGAGATTGCCCATGCACAGCCTCTGCTACCTCGTTATCACTCTGTGACTGTACTGCTGCAGATGACAGAAAATACTTTGTCTTTCAGATTTTTTTTTCTAATGATTTATAGTTGGATAATTACTATTCTGCCACACTCTTTCCATGTCTAGATTTTTTTTTTTTAAGTTGGACTAGTAATTTAATCCAATTGTACCATTTTATGTGTAACATAATGATGGAACTAAAGCATCATTTATGACGTTGTCCTGTCTCATTTTATATTATGCATGTAGAGTATAAGCTCTTTTTTTCTATAGGGCATACTTTAGTCTGTGAAGCTCCTTCCTTAGCATTACTGAGAAAGAAATAAAACCCTATAAAAACTGGAAACACAAACTTGGATGTTAATTTGCTAGTATCTTTGGGCAGATGGAATGAACCAGTATGTGTAGTACATGCATTCCTTTTACATTAATTTGCTTCTCCTTTGATATAGAGGAATAGGGAGTTAGTTTCCTTCAGGCAATAATTATGTGTGCATAATTCAGCTGATACAGAATGACAACATTGTTACACATTTGGTGAAAAAAAAGTTTATTCCAAGATAAATCAATCTAATGGCACAAAATCTTCTAGTTTAAAGCTTTATTGGAAAAACAGTCTGATACTCGTTTATGGAACATGAATTGAATTTTAATTAGAGGGCTCCAGACTTGAAAACCTCTTAAATATCCCCTTGATTAAAACTACTTACAGCATCAGAGGCACTCTCAAGCAAAGTCCATTCTAAAAGGGTTTTTTTAGACCAATAATTAATGTCAACCGACGAGCTTTCTCAGTCATCTCGGCACTGCAAAAAATATTGTGAATCTATAAAAAATGAAGTGTGTATCTCTGAAAATTGTGATTTGAATATATTTTCACAATAAAATCTCCTACAGGATAAAGGAGTGGATACTTCATATAGAAGATTTGTTTTAATTTGTTTTGTGCAATTGATAAATACTAGGAATGGACTTAAACTCCTATTGCTTACTTTGAAGATAGGTTTTTTGCTGTGATATAGGTGTTTTAAAACCACCTGCTTAAACTACAGTATTGAAGAGCACCTTCACAGAAACTAAAATGTGTCATTTTGGAGTGCTGTCTGTTAGATTTTTAAGTAAGGAATAAATTATGACTTAAATGATAGGAGTGGTGAAAAAACAGCTCTGGCATGTTCTGGAAGGAGGATTTAGATCTTTTCAAGGAAAATATGGGCAAATTTTTTTACTGGCACAAACTCCAGGAGGTGAGGATTTTCCTGAGCTCTGTGCAGACACAGACACAGACACACTGCCTGCGCACAGCATCCTGCATACCCATTTGCTCCATTGCTTACGGGAGTGAACTGGAGAAGAAGGAGCCCTCTTGGCTCCTATCCATCCACATGGGACAGCCTTTATCTAATCCATAGTTCAATTACAGCCTTCAGACCCTAAGGCTGAGTTGCACAAGAAGAGAAAAAATGTATGGCAGTTTTAGAGAGTGGAAATTCAGAATGGAATATGAGATAGATGAGGGACAAGAGAATGTGGAGAACTAAGCGATCATTGGAAGAACATGACCGTATTGTAGTTGTCATACCAGTTGTTTTTTCAAGATGCTATAAAAATGCAGGAGCCTGCAGTTTAGTTATATAAATAAACTTCAAACTGCTGACTGACAAGACAGATGTAATTTAACTGTGTAGAGTGATGGGGTGGGTGTTTAACACACAAATGGTTAAATCATATTGCTGGTAGAACTGTTCCATACAAACACAAGGAATGCTTCTTTTTCCACTCCAAGCAGAGACCATACATTTTTTTCCTTTCCCTTTTTCCAAGGTCAGTTGAATATGTATTTCAGAACATGCTTCAAATGTTGGGACAGTTTTCAAAATGTCACTGTTATATCATGCTCCCTGAGCTGAGATAACAACTCTTAAAGCCCTGATGAAATAGACCTACAAATCTTCTGGAGAAGCAAATGTCCACAGATAAGAGAACTGTGATGTGCATGCTGTGAAGGACATTCAACCTATCAAGGCTCTTGCATTTCATAAAGTATTGTTAAATGATGAATACTGAAGCAGTTCTGCCTGGGAACAGATGAGATCTAGCCACATTAGAGCATATTCTGGTCAAAGATAATATCTGCACTTACCTTACTTTTTGGGTTTTCCAAATATACGTGTTTGTATGCATGTATCCTTCTGTTGAAACGCCTTTTTTTCTTATAAGAGGTTGTGAAGCTAGGTCTCACTTGACTTGATCCTGTGGTCATTGATGTCTGTGATAAAGCTCCCTTTTATATTAGTGGTGGGGGACGAGGCCCATCATTCTGTTCCAAGGCCACCTGGGACCTTGAAATGCACAATGCTCACAGGAAAGGTGTCAAGCAAATGTTAAGCACCCAGAAAAAGATATTCCTTTGCCCAGTTCCTAAGGGAGCTTTGAAGATGCTTATATTTTCTCTCATTTATATTATTTCTCTTCATTTTGCTGTATTTTTAATCAACTGAATTTGCACAGTAGGCTAGTCCTACTTCGGTCACAAAGCTGTACACAGTGTCTCTGTTTAGTTTCTCTTTTACTAACATTTCCCTTTCAGTGAGGCATGCAAAGGGAACATGCTTATCCATCTGCAAGTATCTTGTGACTGGTCCACTTTACAACTCTGACTCTTCCTAGGCAGCCATCCTAAAGGTTTAAAACCCTCAGGAAGTCCAGCATCCCTATTTAATACAATCATTTGCAGTAGAACAGTGCAGACTTCTCATGATGAAAACCCACACAAGGAAATATTCATCTGATGAGCAATCTCAACCCCAAAGTGGATTGCCAAAATGATTCCTCATCTTTTTTTTGGCATGTTCTCTCTCACTATTAATATTCTTTTTTATTTTACCTTTTACCTTCTTTTGCAAACCAGCAGCTTGCAGCTTCCAGGGACATTTCTAGCAACTTTGGACCCATCCCTGAACAGTAATGCACCAGTACAGGTTAGGGATTGACCTGCTGAAAAGCAGCTCTGTTGAGAAAAACCTTGGGGTCCTAGTGGACAGTAAGTTAACCGTGAAGCAGCTGTGTGCTCTTGTCGCCAAGAAGGCCAGTGGCATCCTGGGATGCACTAAGAAAAGTGTGACCAGCAGGTCAAGGAAGATTCTGCTCCCCCTCTATTCTGCCCTGATAAGAACACATCTAGGGTATTATGTCCAGTTCTGAGCTCACCAGTTCAAGAGAGACAGGGAAATACCGGAGAGAGTCCCAGTGGAGGGCTACGAGGATGATTAAGGGGTTGGAACATCTGCCTCACAAGGAAAGGCTGAGAGTCCTGGTGCTGTTTAGCCTGGAGAAGAAAAGGCTGAGAGAGGATCTGTTCAATGTTTATAAGTATCTGAAAGGTGGGTGTCAGGAAGATGGAACCAGTCTCTTTTCAGTGGTGCCCAATGATAGGACGAGGGACAACAGGCACAAACTTGGACACAGGAAGTTCCACCTCAACATGAGGAGAAACTTCTTTACTGTGAGGGTGACAAAGCACTGGAGCAGGCTGCCCAGGAAGGTTGTTCAGTCTCCTTCTCTGGAAACTTTCAAAAACCGCCTGGACGTGTTCCTGTGTAACCTGCCCTAGGCAAACCTACTTTGGCAAGGGGGTTGGACTAGATGATCTCCAGAGGTCCCTTCCAACCCCTACTATTTTGTGATTCTGTGAGTGTCCTGGAAGCTTTCTGTACCAGCTGAGTCTCTCCCTTGTTGGCTCATGTCTACACACAGCTCAGAAAGCACCTTGCTTTCTCAGTTCAGGTAGAAGTCCCACATGCTTCTTAGGAAGTAGACTGTATGTGCATTTAAGAATTAGAATATTATCTTTAGTTTTAGAATTCATTTACTTCATTTAAAATAGCAATGGGGAGCAAATTCAACACACTACAGCACTGGAAGTTTGCAGTAGTTTCCCAGAAACTACCTGTTTTCCTTTACCTGCTTCTGTCTACAGGGTAACATGAGAAATTCCAGAGAAAAGAATAATTACTGCAATTCATTCACTGCATTAGATGTGATTCTATTAACAGTTTAATACTGACATAGCCCCAATGATCTTAGAGGTGTTATTCATGATTGTGGTACTATCCTACTTGAAGAACAATAGATTTTGAGTAAAAAAATTAGGCTGTTAAAGACTAAAATGAGAAACTCAAGATGGCTGATCTGTTTTCTGTCAGATTTTAGCTGAAGAATATTTCATCAGTTGTAGAGTTTATCTGTATTATCTTTCTTCTTATATGTAGGAGAAGTTTCTTAAAAGTTTTGAGCAATTTGTGATCAAGTATAATAAGCTGTAGATGAAGTAACTTCTTCCTATGCTGTCTGGCACCCACCCACACAAAGATATTATTAAAGGGAAAGGAGAGGGAGAAGTACAGAAAATGTTATGTTTAAAATGAGAACTTTGAATTGCACAACAGCTGAGGCAAGTCACTTGTGACTGGAAATGGGTAACTGTGCAGCATGCAATGCTGTCAGAGTACAGTTTTATACTGTATCATATTCATTTTACCTATCAGAAGGGCCAATGATCTTAATCTTTAAACCATAATACATATTTTTTCCTTTTATCTTGCCTTAGTTTCTCTTTTCATGCCTGCAGTACAGACTTGTCCAGGGTATCTGTCAAAGAGAAACAGTGGTGGGAACAAGAGTGAGGAATCAGCACAGAAATAATCCCTCTGAATAAAGGTTTCCACAGGATAGTCCAGATCATGTTATTTCTTGTCATCTCATAATTCTAGGTTTAGGTCTTATTTGTTTTTCATTCTAAAAATAAAAATATTTTCTTCATAACAAGTAACTAAGAATCTGACAAAATTATTTGCCAGCTATTCACATTTTGTAATACAAAAAGAAAAAGAAAAAAAACAAACATCATTTAAATATATCTCTGAGTCACAGACTATGTAGCTTGGCAGGTTTCCCATGGCACGATGCAGGATTCCTTGGCAAATGTTTCTCGGCTTTAGCTTTTTTAGTTTCTTCACCATCACCTTGTTGCTGTTATACACACGGACCTACAAACTCCTAGACTTAACTACCACAACTTACCAATTTCTAAAATTCCTTTATCACTTCCATGAACGGCTGCTATACACATTCCCTTTACATTTTTCTCTCCACTATGTCAAATTATCATGTACTTTCTTTTTCAACACCTCCTCTATCTTGTGTAGTGTCTCCAAAGCAGCACCTACCTGTTCTGAAATCACTATTCTTCTTCCAAACACTTCTTGTCATATCTTTAACCAGGCTGCCTAAGCTCTACTTGTCCAAAAAGCAAGTTGTACCTTTTCCACCCATGGTGCTCTTTTCATCTTAGGGAGTTCATGTGTGACTTCATTAAGCACATGTGGATTGGCAATACACAGACTTTTCACTGACAATATTGTATATATTCAAGCCAATAACCAAGAGATTATCCTTATCATTTTTTCTGTAATAACAAGAAGAGGATGAGATTCCCAACTCCTGTTGTCACCACACTGAGCAAATGGTCTAACAGAGACCAAGTAGTAATTTTGGAAGTTATTTTTTACATATCTGGAAAGATACCAGCCTTGTCAGGCCTTGGAGGCACTTGTATTGGCAGATCTAGAATTGTCTTGAAAGGTCTGTAATATATTTTGGTTAGAAAGGTAATTTCTTCGGTTTTTTTTCCCTCTTCAATACTGTTTTTCTTCACAAGACCTTTCTTCCCTGTATTCATTTTACCTGTAGTTTAGTAACTCATTGTCAGAAATTGAAAGATATTTCCCATTCAGAATGTCACTAGTCGGTTCAAAATGTGAGCCACTATCAAGAAACCTGCAGAAATCTTTTCCTGTGTCTCAATGCTTGTGGTTTTATTAGACTATTTTTTCCTTGTGTCTGCACTGTAGTACAGACTAGAACAATGCTTATCATTATCTTCAATTCCAATCTGTATAAAAATTCTAAGTTGTCTTATGAAAAGTTACAGACACTTTGCTTTCTAGACTGAAGGCTGGAAGTAAAGTATAGAAGTAATATGGCCAGTTTATAGTTAAACCTCATTTATCTCTTGGGTGCCATTGCATTGTCATTGTATGCAACACTTTCAGAATTGCTTTGGCATGTCCGTGGAGTTGCACCAAGGAAATTTTTTCATGGAGACTTGCTTAGGAAATGTTTATATCTCTATTTTTACTGAGTAACAAAGACATGAAACACAGTGTCTATAAAATACTCAACCTTTCAGACACCAATATCCAGTTCAGATACGAGTATTCTGTGAAGGCGAAACACAGCATGAAACAACATGAGTTGAGTATATTCCTTTGGACAAGAAAACAGACCCTAAAGTTGGTGAATGATGAAATATAATTTGTTCAGCTACCTATAAAAGTGAGAGACTTTTGACTAGATGATTAGTGATGCAAGTCCTTCTAAACCATAAGCAGATGGTAACTTTTTCAGGATTTGTGAGGTTTCACATTGCAACCTTATGTCACGATCTGTATTATTATTCCTGTATTATCACAGAATCACAAAGTGGTTGGAGTTGGAAGGGACCTCTGGAGATCATCTGGTCTAACCCTGCCCTGCTTAAGCAGGGACATCTAGAACTGGTTGTCCAGGACCATGTCTAGATGGCTTTTGAATATCTCCAATGTCTTTGGGCAACCTGTGCCAGTGCTCGGTCACTCTCACAGTAAAACAGTGTTTCACATTCAGAGGGAACCTTCTGTGCTTCTGTTTGTGCCCAATGCCTCTTGTCCTGTCACTGGGCACCACTGAAAAGAGCCTGGCTCCATCTTCTTTGCATCTTCCCCTCAGGTATTTATATATGTTAAGATAATACACCCTGAGCATTCTCAAGCTTGTCTAGGCCAAATAGTTGCAGCTCTCTCAGCCTTTCCCCATATGTTGGATGCTCCAGTCACTTAATCATCTTTGTGGCCCTTTGCTGGTCTCTCTCCAATATATGTACGTCTCTCTTGTACTGGGGAACTCAGAATTGGACCCAGCACACCAGATGTGGCCTCATTAGTGCTGAGCAGAGGGGAAAGATCACTTCTCTAGAGCTGTCAGCAACACTGTTCCTCACACAGCTGAAGTGCTGGGGCCTGGGCTGTGGATCCTGAGTTGGAGTTGACCTATGGATGAGTCACAACCCAGCAACATGTTTTGTTTCCCAAGTGGTTCCCCAAGGCCCCAGAGGCAGAACCTGGCCCACCTGTGTGAAGCCCTGCCTGCCCCCAGGTGATCATTGTTGGGGTGGTGGGCAAGGCTGGAGTTATATTAACCAGGAACTGACCAGTGTGAGAGAAGCAATGAGGAGCTGGTGGGTTTGAAGAGAGTCCCTGTTGGGGGCAGTTTGCTGAGCTCTTAGCAGTGTGTTCCCCCTTGGCTTATTTGAGATGGAGAAAAGCAAACAGATGAAGAATAAAAGATGAAGGTCTGCTGAGGGGATGTTGTTGAGCTTGGTGTTGGCCTGAGGAAGAAGAGAGCTAGCAGCACAGCGGCCCAGGATTTATATGCATCTGTGTGTTGGACTACCATATGAAAAGGTAGAGAGATGCATCCTGTGAAAATAGTCACAATGCAGACTCATAGCTAACATCCATTTAATTGTGAAGCTGTGTATTTTGTACCTCAGGAGCTACGGTACATGCTTATTGACTCAGTAGGAGTTTCTTTTAGTGGGACAGAGTAGTAATATGATGCATCCAACTAATCTTCGTATCTGTAGGTTAAGGGCATTCTGATCCTATGTTAGACACAAAAGGCATTTTCCTCCATTCAGTGAGCACCATTCCAGAGGCAATGGATAATGATCTAGCTCTGAGACCTGGAGAAGGAGTGGTCAAACAAGATGGGCACCTGCAGATTCCCTGTAATATTTACCTGCTCTCCCCCTCCCCCCCTAAAAAGTCAAAGAAGCAATAACCAACAAAAATAGGAAATTACTGGGAAACAACAACAGCTGAGGCTTCTTGAGCAAATAGGAAAATTAAATGTCTTAGGTGCACTGTAAGCCTTTTTGTCCCGTTTTCTTCCCTATGCAAATGTGTGCTTTGTAATAGCAATGGTGTTGGAGCCCTCAGAGCATCAATTGTGCAGCAAGGAAGGTTGAGAGGCTCAAGGAACCACACAAAAGGCAAGTGTATTCCCATGGATAGCTCTTTTCTCCATTGGAATACCCCTATTTTGTGAGACACAGATTTTAGGAATTCTTTGAAGTCAGAGGACAGACTCACATCCTCTTTCCACAGGAGATAAACCCAGCTCCATGCCTTTCCTGAGGAAAAAAGAAGGAATTCTGCAAAATCAAACTCTCAAGAGTTTAACCAGTCTAACATAGATTATCATCACAGAGAGGAGAACATATCCCCAAGTAAGAACTTCTGGATTGAACATGCATAAATAAACCTCAGGGAGTGAATGGGTGAGTGAGTCAAGTGCGAGATACCAAGAGCAAAGGTGAAATTTTACATTTCTGTGGCTACTGTGTATGCTCCAAATTCACTGGTACTGGGGGAACTGATGTCCAGAGAGAATTAAAAAGCTATTGACTTGAGGTGAAAGTGTTTGTGTGTACTGGACTTGCAGTGCTGACAAGTCATTATTAAAGAACAACTAGTGCCAAAACGTGAGATGAGATCTTCATACAGCTGCTGATTAAGTGGATCTACTTCCCCAGTCATCCATCCAATATTCCGATTGAACCTCCAGCCAAAATTCATGAGGCAAATTTCATTAGAGTAGTGGTGCCTAACCTGGAGTTGGCATTCTGTTGTAGTCGTGATGGTGGGATGGATAGGAGACTGAAAGATATATTAATAACCCTTCATTATGATGAAAAGTCAAAGTATGTTGGAAGGTCATCTTGCATTGTACAACTATATATTTAAAAGAATTTAAATTCTTGCTTCAGCCCTTAGTGAATCTGAGACAGCAGCAATGATAGGAAAAAACTCCCTTAAAAGTCCCAAGAATCGTACTTGTTTTAGCATGACACTGCCTAAGGTGATTTGCGAACAAGGCTGACTTTGCCAAGCTTTCACATTAACACAAGATTCAGCATACATTTTAAAACATTAAATCATCTTTCCATTTGCATGGATAGGATTATTTGATTGTGTAGATTTTGTTAGTTTAAAGGGCTCCAATATTCTAATGCTGGAGCCAAAATTAGTCAGAGTAACCGTATGTTAATTATTTTAGGCAGTCATTCAAAAAAAGTGTCTAAGTGTGTCATATTGTCTGACATCAGAAGATCTGGAGTGTGTCTGCTGCCACAAACAATACTAGGATTTTAGCTACTGACCATTTTGAAAATCAGGCTTAAAACTTGCAGCAGAAGTAGATGCTTCTGTTTCAGTGAAATTAAGCTTGTTTTTTTTATAGAAGCCAGTATTGCTGGATACCTTAAATCTTAAAAAAATACAGAAACCTCTGAGTTGAAAAGATCTTGTCAAAGAAGCTGCAGTTAGTAAATATAATGTATATCTGGGAAGCAGTGCATACCATTTATTACTTATTCATAACTAAAATAAATAAAATGTTTTATGGACAAGTAAAAGGCTACCACATTTCATCCCATCAGTTTCATCTGATGTCACATGGTTTCAAGTCGGACTTGATGAAATTGTTCTCTCAACGTCCCTGCACAAAGCAGTCTGCAGTGTAAGTAAGTTAACACGACGTGACCTGAATGGCAGCAAACATGAAGGAGACAAAATGCATGTTTAGTTCATCAGAGATGGTCAGCATGTCTTCCAGTTATTGCGCTGCTCTTTTTCTTGGTGGCACAGATTTCTGCAGTGACTATTATGACTAACTGACAGATGTCACAGTGTCAGTGTCTACTTACTGTATTTGGTGTGGACCCGCAGGATAGGCAGTGACGTGGAGCTCTATTGTCTATGCAAAGAGCGTAAGATGTAAAGTGCTATTTTTCAGAATTAGCTCATGGTTAGCAAAAGGAGATCCAGATCCTACAGTGGGATCCTACAGTCCCCAGGGAGGAAAGGACTATAGCTGAGTACTCCTTGTTGTCCCAGCATAGGTAGGAGAGGTCTTCTCCTACGAAGAGCAACAGTGAAATTATGTCTTTGGCTATCACTGCTGTTAAGGACCTGTATCAGACAGAAGAAAAGGAGCATGCAGAGTGAGTGGGAGAATTGAGGTTTCTCCACAACCAAAGGCTGCCTGTGAAAAGGTCTCAGTTGAACAATTTTGGAAACTACAATCCTAAATTTACAGCATACACTGTACTCCAAGAGCTGTTCTCCAGAAGACGGGGGCAGCCTGGCTATCAGTCAGTATCTTAGTTTGCAGTGTGCCTGAATTGCATTTCTTGGAGTAATCTGCCATTTGGTGAATCAAAATGGTATGCAATATCTGGGGCTGGTCTTCACAGATGCCCTTATTCTTGGCTGGATCATAACCATCCATCAGTAATCTATTGGAATGTCTTTGGAGTTTAAACATAAAGTAACACTGTTGATCACACCTAACTGAATTCATCACAAAGATGGCAGTACAGCCATACAAATTCAAATTTCATATTTTACTTCAGTACTATGGGATGATAGTGTTTTATAAATGCTGAGTGAAAATATTTTAAATAGCTCTTTGAAAAGAAAAAGTGTGTACCACTCTCTGAAAGTTTTTGTAGTCGATGTTTTTTCTGAAAGCCTATGGACATCCAGCCTATTAATTTGTTTCTTTCCTGAATATATCTTTATTTATGCAGCAGAAGTATTCCTCTCCTTCAAGGTAAATTCTGTACCGCTTCACACCCCATTCTTTACAGACCTTCATAAATCCATTGTCATTTATTTGAGCCCTTAAATCTAGGAGCACATTTCCAATATACAATATACAAGAAATTTAATTTTTATTTTATACTCATAAAAATTAATCTCTAATTTTATTATGTTCTATTGAATTGCATGAAAGTCACACCATTTTTGTCTCTCTAAACAGCTATTTAACTATGTTCTTTATAGCAAAAACTATTTTGTTAATGATATATCATAGGATAGTATTAGTTGAGAGGGAGAAAGTTATTTCGTTCATGTTAAAAGATGCAATTAAATTTTCAAAAGTAGCATATTCAAAAAATATATTTCATCTGTCTACTTCTATATCAATTTTAGTAGAAATTGAAAGGTATGCTCACAGACCGGACAAAATATGGAGGCAGAAGAAGCAGAAGAAATGAGGTCTAGAAAAAAATAACACATTTTCACCTTACATTGGCAGCTGTCAATGACAAAAATAAATTCACATTAATTAAAGCTAGTCACATCCTAAAAATATTTCTTTATTCTTTCAGACCACTCTTCCGTGGAAATTCAGATGTTGATCAGCTAGGAAAAATCTTTGAGTAAGTAAAATTAGTTGCATTATGTTAATATCTGTTTAACATTGAAATACTGTGAGGTTTCTTTGCCATGTTTTTATGCAATAATGTGACTAAAACAAAGTATTCCTAGAACATGTTTCCTATTGCTACTGTATGCAACATGATATTTCCGTGTATTCTGTGTCAGAGTGGGAGGAGGAAGCAACATGGAATATGATTGTGCAGCACTAACAGCCATCACCAGGAAGTTAGGAGAGACTTCTGGTTCAGGCTTTTTAAATCTCTTAAACATATTGTGCATGTACCATTCATGCATATTTTTAAACAGATTCTCTTAATGTAAACAAACACATAGGTTTTATTTATCAGTAATTTCTTTGTGGATTTCAGAAAACAATATTAGAATACTTTAACATTGTTATTAAATGAAAATTGCTGAGGCAGTTACCAACAGTTTCTTTGCAGAGAAAACTTCTGTACATAAGAAAATATTTTAGCTTTTAAAATATACTGTGTAGCCTGTTAAAATGATTAACAACCCATATTTTGGTCAGGAAGGCAACTGTGAGAACAGAAGGACTATCCGCATTTTAACATGTGCTTTGTCAGAGTTTAACTAACTGGCTTTATTTTTAAACCATTTTACAATTCTAGGACTTTGTGGGTTTGTTCTTCAGATATATCAAATACATTGAGGTGGTGGGGAGGCTCTAAACTTTCTGAGGTAGAAATATGTTCTCAGTTAAAAACCAAAAAATGAAGTTGTTGATATTACCGATATGATTAATTCAGTAGGACTATGTCACTTTTTCTAGTAAAAGCTCTTCAGAGCAAAGAATGTTCCTGAATTTATAAGAACCATGTAAATTTAAGATCTGATGTATGTATCACGTAGTTAGAAAATCAAAGCCACGTAAGGCTGGTCCCACTCCAGAGAATGAATGCCCATTTGCCTCTGCACCACTGTCTTCCCTTTTTGTATGGAGGGGCTGCAAGGATCCAGGGATCTGGATGAAATAAGAAATAGATAACAGAGAGAGAAGGCTGAAATGTTATTCTCTTGAAGATATTCCAAAGATACTAAAATTTCTAAGGAGAAGAGCTTAAACAGAACAAGTAAGAAATTTCTCTGTGTAACCACTTTTGCAGTTCTCAAATCATAACAGATCTGTTTCTAAGGATTTTCATTATTTAATATGAGGTTCCTAAATTGCAGGTCTTGATTTCACACAGTTGACTTCCCTTTCCTGCATACCATACCAGTGTATGTGACTCACTTGAGTGGTTAATTTGTCATGCGCTGAACAGCTCTTCCTGCCCAATCCAGAAAAATAAGTCCTTAAAGTTTACTTTTTCTTCTTCTGCCAAAGCTACTCCTTTAGTCCTACAATATTCTGCTTTATTGAATGAAGACAGTTTTGATACGTATTACATATTTTATAATTTTAAAAAGGCATAGTTGTGATTTTTTTAAGGATTTTGGTTCATTTATGACATTTAAGGGGAAAATCAAAATTAACTGGGCTAGGATTAAATGCATAGCTGCTAGCAGCGGCCTCTGATGGGGATCTTTCCATCCCTAAGGGCTGAGATTACCTGTGCAGAAAAGAATTCATCAGGAAGAGAAAATGCCATGCTAATTTTAGAAGAAATTCCTTATTACACATCTACTTAAACTGAAAGCTTAGTTTTGTTTCTTTTGTGCAGTTTTCCTTAAATAGTTCAAAAGTTTCTTTCTTGGGTTCTGGGGGGGTTATGCTAAATAGTGTTTATTTTGTGTTTCCACAGCTGGAGAATCCCCTACTGTTAGGCATAGCTTTTCTTGTAGGAGGATTGTTTCTTTCTACAGTAGTGACTCATTCTGCAGACTAATTTGGACAGAAAGTAGTTTCGGGATTTTCGTGCAATCTGGACTGATGCATTCTTTCACATAATGGGGCTGTGGTCTACCTTTGCTTTACATGTGCGTTCTGATTTGCATCAGGTAAAATTCCACCAGGGTAAAGCCCTCAGAGGAGGCCCAAAACAATTTCCTGCTTTTCCAGGACACCATCAGCATGTGGGATACCCTCACAGGTTTCAGGCTAAACACTGCAATGGTTTGAGCAGGCTTGTCTCCCATTGTGATCAGTGGGAGTGGAAAGTGCTTGGCATTTCTCAAGACCAGGCCTGAACCTTTGGCAGGTGAAACTCATCCAAGATACTCCCAAATTTAGTCACTGAAATGCTAGTGCTACCAGACCAGAGCAAGGGCATCTACTCAGACATTCATTATTAAGAGTTCTGAGTACTATGTGAGTGTGTAACTAGAAATGTCTCCCCCTTCCACTCTTGGTCTTGTCCACGCTACCTGTCTGACATACTTGTTTCTTTTTGTGAGCTTTGCCTGTGTCTGTGCTTATTCTGCCCTGTTCATGCTCTCTCATGCAAACATTAAAAAACCTGGGACCGACTAAACACATTTGAATGGCAAGTTAAACTTCACTGTTATTTAAAATATTTAACTCCTGCATCTTCTTATGGTGCTATTTGTATTACATTTAATATGGGTCCAGATCCTCAAACAGCTAATCCCATGGCTTGAACCATCATGGACAAGGGAGTTGCCCCACACCCCCACTGTACTTGTTTTGATAAAAGTCAAATTCAATTTTTCATTCATATTTACCTTACCATTTTCCAAGAGTTGCAATATCTTCAGATGTAGTACAATTACATCATCCTGAGATTTTAATTGTTTTGCTCTTCTAGCCATTCTGTTGCTTTGAGGACATATTAATTTTCAGAGGTATTTTAGATAAGACAAATTACAATCTAAAATCCATGTAGGTAGATGTGGAGTAATTCCACTAAATTCACTGAGGTAACCTATGATTTACATCAAAGTGTTTGGCCCATGGCCTCATCCAGTTTCACTAGCCATCTCAGTAAGAAAAAAGGTCAATGCTGCTCCCTAGTGGCATTGGGCTTAGTGCAGATCCAAGTATTCAGTGACTTTTTTTCCATGGTTCTTCTTGTCTTACCCTGACTGTATTTCCGTTAAAAATCTTGATTTTACAGGATGTGAAAATTGATTTTCCCTGAAACCTGACAAGTAATTTCAGAATTTCCATCAGAAACTGGCATTTCGACACCATAAATATTGGCATCAGACTCAAACACAAAATATATCTGACACGATCCATCATTGGAGGTTTACCCACTATTTCATTTATCTGATTTTTAAATCTTAGCATGATTATTTAATAAGTATAAATATCTTCTATAATTTAAAGAATAAAGAAATAAATTATAAAAAGAAAATACTCTATTACAGGTTAAAGAAGAACAAAAATACAATTGAAAGTAAAAATATAGACACTCAAGTCCTATGCCAATTCTGAATTGAGACTTTAAAACTTGCATTGTGAAGGAAATAAATTGTTTAAATTTGGGCAATAATTATGGCACATAGCTTTGAAGCATTATGAAACATCCCTTTTATTGCCTTACCCTCATCTTGACCCATACTCTTCTCTCAGTCTCTATTCTTGTGAATAAAGATCCTTGCATGCAGTTCCCCTTTGAAACTTAGTGCTTTTAATCATTCTAGAGCGACATATGTTGCACCATCCAGTCAGGAGCTGAGCAGCTTTCTTCCAAAGCACTCAGCCTCTTTTCAACAAAAAGAATCAGAAAATTGAGACCTAGGCCAGAAAACTGTGCTGGTCACAGAATGATTTCTACCAAGAACACTGAGGACCTGCACTTATCAGGCCCTATTCACAGAGATCAGTGCACTATTGTATAATTAATCTCATTTAAATGAGAAGACTTATAAAGTAAACTGCAACTCATTATGATCAATATAAAGGGGAGACTGCAAAAATGTTCAGACGTAATGTCATGTTTTTCCTTTCACAGTGTAATTGGACTCCCAGAAGAAGAGGACTGGCCTAATGATGTTGCCCTTCCAAGGAATGCTTTCACTTCCAGACCCGCACAACCTATTGAAAAATTTGTACCAGATATTGATGAACTGGGCAAAGACTTGCTTCTTGTGAGTTTGTTTGTTGTTCTCCAAGTCATATGAATGATAGTTCTCACTGTGCATGCAACGTGCCATGAAACATTTATGTTTCCATTTAATGGAGTAATTAAAGAAAAGCTCAAAAGTAGGTACACAAATTCATGTGAATCTGTGAAACATCAGCATAAAGACACCACCTTTGGCTCAAGATGTGTCAGAGCTGAGAATAGTTGTAGACTAGTAAACTGTCAAGGAGGTACCTGTTTGGCCTGTCTTTAGACCTTAAGCTTAGATCCCCATTACTGACCATGGTTACACCACTGATTCAGTCATTCTTATAGTATAAGCCTGGCATGAGTACAAAAAACTGATCTACCATTTTTCATGGTATAGTTGACTCAGTATGCAGCAGAAAATAGGCTATAGAGGCAAATTACATCTGAATGCCTTCTATTGAATGCTGAAAACTTGAGATTTGGAATTCACCAATTGTTGCTACTTACAAATGTCAGCATTCAACAGAAGCAAACAAATCATGCTGGTACAACTGGCAACACTGAATTCAAATAAGTTATTTTCATCATTTTTATAGATATGTTATAAACACCAGATCTGAAGTTCAGTCTTGGAATGGAATATAGGGAATTGCCTTCCTCAGTTTGCCTTTTGCCATACTTGCTGAAATCTAGCTAATTTTTTTTTCCTCTGGAAGCCTTTAAAAGATCTTGGTTCACACAGGCTTAGTAAAGTGGGCTCAGTGTAGCTCTTGAAAGATTTGTTTCATCCCTTCAGGAACTGCTATCTCTGGCCAGCTTTACCTCTAAAGAACAGCAGATCATCCTCCATTGTCCTTATAACTGCAGCTCCCAGTTGTTGTAAGCTGGACTATATCTCGATGCTTGAAATGACAGGGGAGAAATGCATCTGTTGTGCTTGCAGGCAGCCTGGAAATGGAAACTAGACATGTGACAAGAATTAGATTCTAGGAACATCAAGGAATAAAATATAGCAGAGAGCTCAGTGAGTGTGATGCATGATGGGAGGGAGGAAGAAGAAAAATATCTATTCTTATAAGGTGAGGTGGGAAGGGAAGCTATTCCTGTTGGACAAAGAGATAAGAACTGGGAGCCACAAATGAAAGGGGAGAGTAAGATTGGAAGCCACTGAATTAAATTTCAGAAGTTAAATGACAGAAATTCTGATATGAGAAAAGAAAGTAGGAGTAGGAAGTGGTTAGACAAAGATAATAGGAAGAATACTATTTGGAGGTGAAGGAAGGAAAAGAGAAGAACAAGGTATAATATGCAAGGCTACAGGAGAGATTTCAGTGCTAGCTGGACGAAGGGTGAAATAAGTATCTGGAAAAGAGGCAATCAAAGTGTAACTAGGAAGAAAAGGGAGAAACTGAATACAAAACATCAGCATATAATGGCTAGAAAGCCAAAGACCCAAGATCTATAGAAATTCTGAGCCTAGGGATGAGCATATATCTTACGATGCCATGCATCGTATAAGGGTTTCAAACTGGAAGAGGATACATTTAGATTAGAAATTAGGAAGAAATTCTTCACTATGGGGCTTATGAGACACTGGAACAGGTTTTCCTGAGAAGTTGTGGATGCTCCATCACTGGATATGCTCAAGACCAGTATAGATAGGACCTTGCGCAACCTGGTCCAGCGGGAGGTGTCCCTGCTCATGGCAGGGGGGTTGGAACTAGATGATCTTTAAGGTCCCTTCCAACCCAAACGACCATATGGTTTGATGCTAACCACAAAACAGTGCACTGAGCACTGATTGGATTCAAAAGTTGCTCATTATTAGTTGCTCTCTGCAGTCTTGAGACAGATGTCCTGTGCTTGTGAATTTAGGAAAATCTGAATTTGGAGATTTCTAAATTATGAATACTTGAATTTTCTAACTTGTTATTTTCTATTAGCTTTGGGGATGCCATATTCATATACTATGACCCCACTGGTGGTTTTAATAGGGATGGTCATCTTACTGTGCAGCACCTACTGAGACTCTGCTGTGTCTCATACTGATCGTAGACTGAAGGTGGCATGCACTAATGTTTGTATGCAACTTTAGGACTGTTAGCTCTACATTTTAGTTAAAACCAACTTCTTTTCATACTTACAGAAATGCTTAGCATTCAATCCAGCCAAGAGAATATCTGCCTATGTTGCCCTCTCTCATCCATATTTCCATGATCTGGAGAAATGCAAGGAGAATCTGGACTCTCACATGTCATCCAGCCAAAACTCCAGTGAGGTGAATGCATCATAATGCTGACTGAAGATGAACCATAAATGAGCAAGACGTGTAGCTGACAAGGCCACTGTCCCATACAAACCACACAGCTGTTCTAGCGAAGATCATTATTTGGAGGTTTTCTGCACTTATCTTTTATTTTGGGATTGTGATGTGCTTATCAAGGAAATCAATCTAGTTTACTTTCATCAGAGCAACACAAGGGCCAGGGCTTTGACCTGCTCCCATTGCAGCTTTATGTTTGTTTTGGTTTTGTTTTGTTTATCTTCCTGGGAAAACTCCAGACGAAGAGAAGCTGCTGACCGGTTTTGCTGCCATTTTATCCTTTTAATATTGAATGTTGCCAGTGTGGAGTAGGATGATCGAGTCACTGCCAAAACATGATGCAATCTCTCGCTAGCTGCTGAAGCATGATTTGGTACTCTTTAAATTATTATTATGCGATCTCCTACAGTGATATTTGAAGAATGGCATTTAAATATCAGATCTCTGCAATCTGCAGTTAACTGATACATGCATTAATACATCCATCTACTGTTCATTTGTAGCGTATATGCACCTGCTTCCCCACTTGAAAACTTAGATTATTTTATCATTTCATTGCTCTATAAAAATAACAGTGATGATGGTCATAATGAATGTCTCAACTTTTAGTTTTTTTCATACACACACAAGTTATTATCTAGCTGTGTTTGTGTGCATGTTGCAAAAAAAAGGTGCTCTAAAAAATATCTAGAATCCTGTTCTAAAAGAGTCTTCCAGTTTCCAAAAGCTCGGTTTGTGTTGAAATCCAGGCACGTTCTAGCCCATCATCTAACCCATCATTCCCCCTGGAAACAGCTGCAAGCACATTTTCTTTATCTCATTCCAAATTTTCTGATATACAACTCAAAGACCTGAGCAGTGACAATGAAAATCACTACAGATTTTCACCTTCAACCTGTTTTGATTATCAGTCAAAAAGGAAAATTAAAAAAATATTTCTAGTTCAGAAGCAGAGAATGATATACCTGTAATAAGCATCGATGTGTATTTGTGCTGAATCGTGTGCTGTATACTGTGCTGCCTTACCTGCAACACCCCGCACGTCACAAGTGCAAGGACATCACTGTCTCTAAGTCCCTCAGATGTCATGTATTAAGCAGACTTGTTTTCTATGCAGCAATGCATGAGCTTCTCTCCTAGACCACCATGTGGGTATCCTGGCACATGCTTCTCCACTGGCGTTAATGTGCTATTATTGAATGTCAAAATAACAAAGCAATTCACATGCCTTTGTAGCACAGTTCTTTTAAATATTACATTAAATTTTTATATTTAGTATTTTTACCTTAACTAAAATATATTTTCCGTATTTTAAAAAGAAACTTTTATTTTTTTAATACTGTACTGGGAAAAAAGAAATATTTTAAATCCATAAAAACTGTTCCCTAGCATGACTTTAGTGCATTTACCTGGGTATGACTTTGGGGAAAATATTGGTCCAACGAGTAAGTCCTTACCATAAACACATAAATATCCACTATTGCGGTATAACTGATGATAAGTGAGGCAGCTAGCTTTGCTTACACCTCTGATGGTCCCTTAGGTTTCTCTTTTCCTTATCTCTACTTCATCTTGTCTAGTTAGCGAGCCAGCATTATTCGTCCTCACTCACAGTGTGCTTGGCAGAAACAGGTCCGTAGCAGTGAGTTGGGCAACACAATTTTCCCAGCTGTGGTGCAGGAACTTGTGGCTTTCTCCCTGGCAGGTTTCTTAGTCCTGTGACAGACTGGCTGTTGCGGCAAGCTTCACTGTTAGCTCTCTTTCAGGTAGCTGCACTGTCTGGGACGTGGTCCATTGCTAGGATAGTGAGCAGATCTTACCTGTCTCTTGGATAAAGCTTTTTATTACTGTTAAACACGTAAGTATGTGATGTATGGCTAAATTAGGTCTGTTTTAAATAAGCCAGGTTTTAAAAAGTCCTCATGGATGCATGCAGTGGCCTGTGCTTTTTCATGCCCAGAATAATGCCTATGCAAAACCTTCCAGCATGAACAGGCAAGTTCAATTAGGGCTGGCAAGAGCATGCACAAGGCATCTGCACACAGAGATACTACAGATCTATAGCATAAGAATCTTGGAAGCTTTACGAGCAGCAAGTTGAAGGTCAGGGATGGTCACAGAAGCCAACCCTCTAGTCTTGTCCTTACCTCTGTCATGCTCTCTGTCCTCACATCCAAGGGGAACTGCACGTCCACTGTGTTGGTGTTGTCCCAGCTCTATTCCTCCATGGGTCAATGAAGCTGAGTGTGAGTAGGTTTTAACCTACAGTCACAGAAAAGCTTAGACCAGAATGAAGCTTTTGCTAACCATTTTTAAACACTAATTAGAACAATAAGCTTAGCCAAAATTCAGGAGAATCTTGCAACAGTAGCAAATTTTCTATAGAATTGAGCACTTTTAAAAACATTCCACATTCTACCTAGCACCAATCTCTCATACATAATCAGGGCATTCAGCTGCTGTGGCTTTCCAGCAGCTGCCAGGGAACTCTCCTAGAGCTCTCCAACAACTAACATTGGGTGGAAATGGAGAGAGACTATTTTTAAATTAGGCTCAAAACTCTCAGATAGAGATATGCATCAGCTCCATGTTTGAAGAGCTTGTAGTATTAAGCTTAGTGAAGCAAAGGCTAGAAGAGAATGTGATTGCTGAATGTAGGTGCACTATTAGGGTCAAACGAAAAGGAAGGAAGAGAACACTCTAAGCCAAAGTTTAGTGTTGGTCCAAAAACTAATAAGAATATGGAAATCACAAGGAAGTTAACTACTGGAGCAGTATTTTCCCATCAGTAGTATCAGAAGAAAAGCTCAGAGAGCAGCAGAGTAAAGCAGTGGCTGGCTTATGGAACCAGAAACAGAGCTTCTGCAACATGATGCTGTGTGTTGTCTAATGTAGGATCAGGTTATAAATGAGGGTATTCAGGAGAACAGCTTGAGAAGGACTGCATTAATGGTAACATTCTAGAACATCCTTCCAGTGGGGATGGCAGGAACAAACCAGAAATCTAAGTTCTGTCTTGGCAAGGTAGTAGCGAGGGCCTAGATTCAAAGGACCGATGACTTCTGAAACAACCTCCTTTTCAAAATCTCTTTAGGAGGAAATTCCACTTGACACTCCTTAGGTTTACTCTTATTTTAGTCTTCCCTGCCAAACTGTGGGTCTTCGCTTACACTAGTAAACTGAGAAAACCTGTTCTCTGACTGGGCAAAGTGTCGGCACTGGCTAAAAAGTATGCCAGGAATTATGCTCATAATTAGACAGTGCAGATAAATGTGGGATGGTGCTTGAGCCTGTGCCCTTGCTCTTTTTATTTTACTGGTATAGCTCTAGGATTAGAGTGCCTTTATCCATTACTGCCCTATATGTCTGACGTAGGAATTTTACATGTGAAAAAGAAAGTACCCCTTGACACGTGTGCCAGACTGTGATGAAAACTCTTTGCAGACCCTTTAAATAAGACTTCAGAGTGCAATTCTTCTTAGCAATAACTATGTCTGTATGTGTTCTACAGGAGTGGTTCAACACCAGCTAAAAAGCACTGAATAACAAAAAATATACTAAAAATAAATTCAGATGTTTCGCTCCTAGAACACCCACAGTGAACACGGTGCTCTTCTCAGCAGAAAACAGGGTGTTCTAAGTAATGGAAGGAGCAATTTCTATCTCCCACCAACCTTTTTTTTTATACTGCAGAATTCTGCAGGAAAAACAGATCCAATAGCCAAGTTAAAAAATCACCAAAGCCAGCTAGTGAAGTGCTGATTGCTGAACCATGACAATACATCTGGAGCAGCCCTTTTCTCTCCACTCTGTCTCCACGCTTACTCTAGTTCCAGTTCTTCTCCTTCAGCTCCCTTGTGGAAACAGGTTTCAGTGACCCTCACAGGTGCTATTTCCAACAACATTTTTCCAAATTCTCAATAGTTGCACAGAGACAGTGTCCCTATCACCAAGTGTTGCTTCTTTTAGTCCAGTAGCTCAGAACCAATGATTAAAAAAGAATCTTTTTCTGCACTTCCTTGTTTACCCTTAGTTTTGCATACACCTATGTTGCCTTCTGTGCGCCAAGTAAAATTCTAATAATAGGGTTTGTGCCTATGTCTGTGTAGGCTGTGCCCATGCTTCAGGTTTTTTCAGCCTACTAGTCAACAACGGTAAATGTTAGAGTACCTTTTTCTGTTGTTTCTGTCCTAAAACACACCAAAAATGAGGATGTCATGTTTGCAAAATACTGAAATTTGGTGCTATGCATACAGAGCCTTTTAGGTGAGAGGAATTCTCAAGTTGTAGCATTTGAGCATCTTCTGTGTGGGGGATGGTATCCAGCATTGTAACTCTTGCGTAGTTCTTACACTCGATGGTTGTTTTCATGAATAAGAAGAAAATACTGTGCCATGCTACTTTTCATAGCTTCACTCACTGTCTTTGAGAAGTATGTTCTATTATACATAAAATTATGCATATAATTCTTTCTGCTGTTAGGTATTAGGCCAACTTTAATGTGGAAAATAAAAAGAAAACATGCTGGTTTAGTCTTTTAGCCAACAAACTTTGAGCACTTATCCCACTCACAACTGAAAACACATCAGTTGTTCAAATATATATGTGAATCATAAACCATGCAGTTTGGTTTAAAAGGCCATGTAAATTAATTATGTTCCATATATAAGACACAGCTGAATAGTGAGGAAGTTTATTCTAAGAACTCTGTTTTATAGAACCACTTCACTAGTATTTTTCCTATACAGTAGTTTCAGGAATAGGTTGTTTTTTCTCTACAATGTGAATTAAAAGATACTAGGCTATTAGAGTGATTGTGTCGTATTGTGCTTGAAGCTTGAATTGATCACAAGCTTAGAAGCTTAATATATTTATTTTATTGCTGCAAAACTGCTTCTAAATATCAAAACCTTTTTTGATGTTAACAGGATTTCACATTTCTCTTAATATGTAAGTGATTTTATTGAAATTAGTATTTTAGAAAAAAACTCTTCTCCAAACTGCAGTTGTGCGGGAAAGTTTAAGAAATGTATTTTTACTTTCACAGAGAATAGCATGTTCTATTCTGAAATCTTCAGTAGCTGACTATTCATAAGCTATCAGTTAGACTTCTTTTTGATTGCTAAGTATTGGAGCATACAGATTACTTTCAAAAAAATTCAGAAACAATCTCTAGAAAAATAAATGGGATCTTATATCTTTAAACTTCCAAATTTCATTTTCATATCCAGGTTTTTTTGTGCAAGTACAGTTCAGATGTGCAAAAGTACAACTACAATTTTGACAGTTTAACAGGCTGTACAACTCAAATACAAGTTTTATTTGTGAGCTATTTATATTATATCTCCTTGTTTTGCAAATTGTTAGATAATGGCTGTAATGTAATTCTAGTTTCCAGACCAGACTCTGTAACCATCTAAAATTTATATAAAACCAGACGAAGCTTTCTCATAGATTTGAATCAACTACACTATTAAAAGAAAGATGTGGACATACAAACTGGCAAATATGCTTCTGCCAAGTGTTACTTCTTCTCTTTAGTTTGAAGCTTAGCAAGTATTGCATACTGATATGCAATATATATTCAATATAAGAACCATAAAAAGGAGTAACGTGCACAGATAATATAAAAAAACTACTCATTAGGTTCTTGCAGACCAGATAAATATCATCCTTTTACCTGGAACACTCAACATTTTGAAACTGATATATTTTCCTTATATGTTCAGTGGAAGCTAAAATTAGCCAGCACCATGCTTAAATGAGCCTTTTGCTTTCTGGGCATAAAGGCCCAAAGATGCTGTGAGTAAAGTCACTGGAAAATTTTCTTTGACTTAAACTCCTTTGAGGGCTTCTGCAACATTTAAATTTCCAGCCTTCATTGAAAGACTGCGCAGAACAGCTAAGATAAAACAAAACTCCCTAACCATATGGTATTTTTTCCTTCAGATTAAATGTTTTATCTGCATTAGAATATATTAATGGGCTTCATCCAGCCCAATGTCAATGAGAGAGACTTTTGCAAGGCTAGAGAAATTAAGAAGAGATTCTGCTATGGATATTTTGATACCGAGTGATTGTAGTAGATTTTTTTATTTCAAAAAAAGATCAGACAAAAGATATTGCCTTCTTTTTACAAAAACAAACAACTGACAGTAACAATTAGAAGGGAGATTTTAAGGAACTATTGGGAAAATTGGGTATTAAATATGTATTGAAACTGATACTTTTTCACTGACCGTGCAAAGTTGATAGGGTTTTGTGGAAGAAAAGCAAACAAGTATGAACTTATTCTAACTACCATGTTAATGTTCATTTGCACTAAAGCAGCCTATACTATCTGACTGAAAGGAGAGGGGAAAACAGGTAATGTTTAACTTGTGTTTTACTTTGGTGATGTCTACATGGATATGCTGTAAAGCTCTCAAGCTCACTATCCATTTCTGAGAGAGCTAAATTTGCATCCACATCGTTTAGCTTTCTGCATCTTAAACCCCTCCACATGCCAGAAAAAAACCCACATTTTATAGTGTTCAGAGGGATACTTGCTCCCATTGACATGCTGATGTTAAACCCAAAGAGCACTGTCTCTGCCACTGAATGGAAAATGAATTTTCACAGACTGCCAGCTTCCTTCGTGCAATTACTCCTAGAGTTTGTAAATAACATTATACAGTATGCAGCCTTTCCTCTTATTCCATGTTTCATACATATGTGATGTAACGCAAATCCTTGGCCTTCTTTAAAAAAAAATAAAACAGTTCTTGAATGTTAGGATCAACTTTGAGTAGCTAGATAAGGGAGGAAAATTGTGAAGTGCTGCAAAGATAGAAAAAATNTTTCCACACTGTTTGTTTTCTCCTGTCATTCACTTTCATAATTGTAAGCCTAAAGCAAGGCTCTTGCACAGGACTTTAGTTCCAGATACTTACTATGCCAACTCAAGTCATGAGTTCCAGTGCAATTTTTCAACATAGCAACAGCTCTACTTTTTAAAGCAGATTTTGCAGTAGCTAGAGGTTTTTCTGTACAGATAGAAAAAAAAGTCTTATGAGACAGCTTGAGAGCAGATTAAGCTGACCACGCAAACACTGCCTGTAATTCAGCTGCAGGCTTGGAGAATGCACAGCTCTTAATGCAGGAGGGTCACTAACAGTGTCCATTAGTGTGCAATGTCATGCATTGTGAGTCGATTCCTGCCACAAACTGAAAATCCTTTGGCAATCCATATGGCAAGTTTTTGAGCTCTTGGATTTTGATAAGATTATCCGCATGTAAATTTTGCTGGATCAGTCCAGGTGGTTCAGCATCTTACAGGAGCAGATCTGAGAGCCTAGCAAGTCTGTCCAAAACCCAGTGTAACTAATACTGCAGAACCATCTGCCGTGGAAAAAAAGTCTTTTTGTAGGCTGTACAGCAGGAATAGAGCTTCTGAGCCACCTCCAAAATTACAGAATATAAGGCCTATGTAGCATTTTATTGGGTTTAGTCCATGTGTGTAGGTGGCTGGGTAAGTGTTGGCATAGAGCGGATAATTTTTTCATTAAGCATGAGCAACTACACTTGGCACAGAGACAAATCTCACAGTTCCATGGATGGGAAACCTCTAATTCTACACAGTAGTTCTGGCATTTGTTAAATACATATAGTGATAGATCACCCGGCTACTCAAACTGTCCTTTCCTATCCCAGATCATCCTACTGTGATACTGTGAAAGAAATCCTGGGGAGTCTACTCCTCAGCAGTCTCCACACCCTGCTTCCTCTCACTGCAGTGACACTTAATTACCTATCACTTGTATCTGATGCTGCTGATGCTTCCAAGAAGCTGTCAGCTAAATTACTACCTTGTGATTCTGCAGCCCCCCAGTCTGCAGGCAGCCCATGATCTGTACGATAGTTTTTCCTTGCTTCTTGTTAAGAACTGGGAAATATTACAGTAGAATATGGCAGAGTGTGTGCTGCTTTTACACTCCTTGGTTCAAGCAAAGAGATGAGCAAGAATAGATTAGATTGAACATAATGTGTCTGACCAGTGAAAACAATTTTTTACTCAGAAGATTATTTACTAAGTATAGAAGATCTCTGGACAACTGTCTGGGATGTATGTGTTTACAAGAGCAGCCAATGATGTCTCTGTTATACAGAAGTTTTTAATGGATACAAACAAGACTAGTAATGCCAGCTTCCTACTGCTTACCTGCCTTCCCCTTTGCTGAGATCACTATTCCCAGGGAGACATTTGCTTCCTTATACGAAGGTACTCAACTCTCAAGGTAACTTGAGTGCATGTAGTCAATCAAGCCACAAGTATTGGGCTCAGACAGACTTTAACTCCCTGTATATCCTCCTAAGGAAAAGTCTTTCCAGGCTCTAGAGGGGACAGCATGCTTACCGTTTCTATGATAGTTGAGTTTTCTGCTAAGAAATCACTCTCACTACACAAAAAGGATGATTGTGATTCTGGATATGCTGTGGGAAAAGACGGAGTGTTTCATTCCAGGTGGATGGTGATGTATCTCAAACAATCATCCTTTAGTAGTGATAGAAAAAATGGGTTAAAAAATATAGCCTAGGTCTGCAGAGTGCTAGTTAAGTAAGGAGTGCTTTTCAATTTTTTTCTAGCAAGACCCAAAATCTGTCACAGTTTCTTGCAGGGACTTTATCTTGGAGTCCCTTGTAACAAAGGTGGCCGTACACATAGGTTGCAACTACAAGTACATCAGGAGTTGGATGCTGGCAAGGAGTTTGTGGATGTGAGGCTGTAAAAGGTGGCACTTATAAGCCCAGTAGGGCTGTCCTCGTCTGACAATACTGATTGCCATACACATTTTAAACTGAACCTGTCATAACAGGATGGAAAGACTGCAGTGTCATGAGATTAGAGGCTGGAGGGACTGCAAAGATTGATCCATCCTTCCCTTTTTCTCTCTAGATATCTAGAAACCCAGTGGTTTTACAGCTTTGTTTTATTTCACCTCCACCACCAGCATTCTCCTTCCTGTTGTGCATAATAGCTTGAATAGAAAAGCATTACTCTATCAGAGCAGGCCAGCACTGTCTAAAAATTCTGATCACTCCTTGGTGGTCCATATTAAGTGAATAATTTATCTCTGTTTAATTTCCAGCAAATAGAATTCAATATCCATGACACCTTCCTTGCATGCAGAACTGTTAAATAAAATTGTTGGCATTCTCTGCAGTGCTCAAAATCTCTTTTGCTGGAGACTTAACTCCCCTCCTACAACCCACTTAGAGTCACAGCAATGTGGGCAAAAGAAGTTTACACTATGATGGTGCTTTTTGGTAAGGAATGAGAACCGGTTCCAACAGAAACTGGGACTGAAAGAATTGAGGACTCTTAGCCAGGCACTTTTCACAGGCAAGGCAGTTGCTTTGCCAAAGTGAGAAATGCATTTTAAAGTACTTAAAACAAAGAAAATACAAAGATGCCATTTATTTTTCTGATCTATTTTCTACACAAAGCTGTATCACTTTGGCACTGAAACCAAGCCCATGGGCACCTATTTATTCTTTCCATTCAGTCTTTAATTTCTTTGTATTCTTTTCAGGTGTTTAGACCATGTATTTATGGTCCATTTAATTCCAATTCATTTAAGTGATGTATATCTGCCACTGAATCTCCTATGGGTTTTATTTTAAATGTAGTATTTAGTTGCATTACTTTGAACAGCTTTAAAAGTATAAGGTCTTTGAATGCTCTAGTGAAAGAAAAGTTATACTCTCAAAATGATGTTTTAGAAATCGAACTCTATACTTTGGAAATTATGTTTATATTATGATAACTCATGAAAGCATCACAGGGTGCTTTTATCTGTATGTCTATCTTCTACTTTCTGTGTAACAGTGTGTATTTGTATTTCCTCGATAGCTTGATACTCTTCGGTCTAAAGGCCTGAGTATGCAAACACATGAATACCATACCTCACCTGAGGTCACACAGAGCTGAGAGGGGTTACTCCTCTGAACCCAGTTTCTTACAAAAAGTATTTGCAGAAAAAGGCTTTCCTTTAATAATGGAGTGTAGTTGTGAGGACACATGGTTAACAACAGCACCAAGACACCAGTAAATGGGGTCAGTGATTATTGAAGATGCAGAAACATTTATCTGAAAGCTATTTGACATTAACCTAAATTATTGCTATGATCATTCAGGATATTATTTCTGATGAAAACACACTAGTCCTGTGAAAGGGTAGTTGACAAAAAATGTGTTAAGTCTTGCTGCTTTGTTGTTTATTTGCATTTGGTGTACACTTTTGTTGTTGAAGTGAAGCTAGTTTAATGGAGAGGCAGAAAGCTAGATCAAAGAAAAAAAAAAGCTTCATACTGTACATTGAGTTTTGCAGCTATAGTAGTATGTGTGTTCAGATGTATTTTTATGCTTTATATTATATTTGTTTGTTTTAATATGTAAAGAAATAAGCACATTACTTTGAAATGCTATTGTAGAGTTAATTTTACACATAGTGGGGGAATGTTGTCTGAAAAACTAAAATTAGAAAACATTACATAGGCTGCCTTTGGCTTTATTTTGTTTGTATCAGGTCCAGCAGGTATCTGTCAACTCCAGATGCTTAAGCCAGGGGCCCAGTTTGTGTGGCATCTGGTAACTGAAGAAAGTTTTTTTTTCAGTGATAAAGTTGCCCATCTGGACTTTACCTAAGAGTGTTGGCTAAACAAAAGCATAAAGGCAGCAAATTTAGGTGGGTTTTTTTTCTGCATGGAATGTTGCATGAAATAGAATTGGGGTTTCAAAGTATTTTAAATCATTTGGCATAATTTACTCGTATTTTAACTCTACCATCTACAGATAAATTAAACCAAGAGTTTGACCTTGTTAAGTCTACAGATTTCAGTGTCAGGCAGCTCAGGTGTATATAAAGATACTTAAGCTTAGTAAATCAGCAAGAATACTATATAAATGATAATGTGTGATAAAAACCTTAACTGTAGTAACATTATTTCTCTCAAAGTTTCTATTCATCACTTTTATATTAAAAAGTTCAGAAGTGCACTTAGTGGCATTGGGATATGTGGAGAAAAGCATGATGCTGGTACAGAAATGTATCAGAAATAAGATTCCGTTCTTACGTCTCCTGCAGACACTCCATGTGTGCCAGCTTTACACGTTACAAATCCCTCTGAAGCTAACAGAAGATATGTATAAAACTAAGCCTGTTTGTCACTGTCACAAGATACTGGTTTCAGAATCCACGAGACAAGTTATGGTCTCAAAAGGCATTATTAAAACATGTGTTTTGAGGTTTACAGAATACTATGAACAGTGAGGACAGCTTCTGAGACACATCCAGAGTAACTTTATTAATTGGTATTACATCAGACCAACATCCATTAGCAAATCAAAATCTGATTCAGTCCCTTTACTTCTCAGTATGATTTTACAAAAAAAAAGAATATGAAAAACATTCAGAAATTTAAAACAGCCTCTCATGCTATCTGGCTTTTTTTTCTCTTTTTCTTTGCCCCTTTTTTGTAACAAAATATTTGCTCTGGAGGTGCAAAGCAGTTTCAAGTATCTGTCTTCTTTTCATTCACCTTAGGGCATATACTCAGCTGGTGAAAATCAGCATAGTCCTGTTGACATCGACAGCATTATGTCAGCTAATACCAGCAAAACAGCTGGCACATCAAGTTTTAGCATTTCAAGTCACTTTACCTACATTTTGCAATATTACCTATATTTTGCAAGGTGGAAAGTTACCTATGGTGCAAACTGTACTGCCGAGACAAACATTGATTTCTCTACTCACAGGACATGATTTCACTGTATCACTTCATACTTGAAATTCATGATGTTTTTCTAATCAGGGTACAAACATGAACAGGTGCGTGTGTTACTGTTTCTTTCAAAGGTGCATCATTTTTTTTATTCTGTGTGCTTAATAGTTACTATTCAGTGTTCTTTACATTCTTTGCATTCATCACTAAAATCACCTATGTGTGAAACACAGTATCACCTACACAGGTACAGAAAAATGTAACAGTGATTTCTTGAATTGTTACTCAAATATACTGGTTTACCTTTTAGTCATCAATATGACAGCAAGGGGCTACAACATGCAAACTGTGGTATATAAAAGTATTGCACCATTGCTGTACATGAAATCTCGCGGCCTCTCTCCTCTTCTTGCACAGCTGCTGATACCATATACGCCTTGGAAAAAATGTATGTTTCTACTGTACAGAATGGCTGGGAAATAGCACAGATACTTTGGAAACCCTAGAGCTGCCTTTGCAAGCTTTCAAAGCAAGCCCTTTGATCTAACTGCATGCCTGCTCTGCCTCCCAAATGTCACCCTGTGGGGCTTTCTGCGTTAAGAACACCCTCATCTAGGGCTACTTTACGTTGACTGCATTGAACTTCACCGGAGCATGCACCATACCACATGACATGTTCTTTAGCTTTTACAAGTTTGTAAAGATAGTTGACTGCAGAAATAACCATGTGTCAATACAGCGAAATTAAATTAAGGCACATGGAAGGTTATCAATATTGTATTATATCAGAATTACAGTCCTTTGGAACTGAACGTTTTGCTGCTGGCAGTGCAAGAAAAGCAAAGTTGTGTATTTATTGTTGGATGCTGAGGGTTCAGTATGAAAATCAATATAATAAAAATTTTCACAGTGTCAAGTTCTTTTTAGTTGTTCCCAAATTATTGGAAAGTAAAAAGGCAAACAATTAGTTTTGTATTTAAAACTGCTTTCCTGAGGTTTACTTCACTTTCCTAGCAATATTTTTCTTTTATCTAAAACTGTAAAATGAATATAAATGCAGTAAGTATTGTATATTAAATACAGAAAATTAGCAACATCGTTTTCTAGTTTTTATGCTTGCAAGTGTTTTTCTTACCATCCTGGGTATTCTAGAAAATCAACGAAGACACACGACCAGACACAGAAGTGTAAGCATATGCAACACACCCTTTCAGGCACCTCACCATAGATTCTTCAGTTTTATAAAAATCTAACTTCATTTGCCCTGATTTTTCATTCCTGAACTACTTTATTGCTTACCTAGGATGAATTCCAGTTAAAAAAATAAAAATTTGAGTGATCACTCTTTCTTTCAAAGGCACAACATTGCAATTGCTCTATGGTTCAGCGCTAGTTGTCTTTGGTTTAGTTTAGGCAAATTGTGCTTTAATTCAGCTATAATGGCTCTTGGTCATTCATGAAATGTGGTATTTTCCCCAGGTGTTACTCAATCCAACCATTGCACAAACGTGCATGGTATTTGCGTATTCCTAAAGATTCTGCTTCTTTCATCTTCTTTTAAGAAGTTGAGCACACTTTTGATTGCCTGGCTTTTCTTGATTGGCTATAAATATGACTAGTAACATTTCTGGGTATATAGAAATGGTAAAAGTGTGTGTTTTGAGTCAAACACAGAATGACACAAGATCAAACTTTAAAACCAGATGCACATTTCCTATCTTCACTCCAGCCAAAATAATCCTTGTCAAAACAACTCAAACAGAGCTTCAGCTTATTATAAAGATCATTGTGTGTTCTTTAGAGAAGGATACAAGTAGTTTCTACTTAACGAGGCCTCCAATGAGCCACCAGACATAGAAATCTAAAAACTATTAGCTCAAGCATCCAAGCCAATTTCAGCCTCTGGATGAAAGCTGTAGACAGAGATGACTGCAAAGCTAACCAGACCCCAAAGCCACAAGGGATTGTATAACTTGGAACCAAAACTTTGTGCTGCCCCTAGAAATCATGAAGAATCCTGAAAGTGCTTTACAAAACATAGGTATATACACTAGAGGTGTGACACAGCATTAAATAACAACAGCAGATACCTTTACATTATCTGACATTCCAAATTAGTCTTTAAGCACATTATAAGATTATGAGCAACAATCCAGCCAGAGACAGACACAAAATCAACTGCAGTGAGGCCTGTGGCTGAGCAGAACAGTCGGGAGTCGTTAATACCCATATGAGCCATGGCTAATGCATTGTGCAAACAGGAAAGAACCATGGAACCATTTAACAGATGAAGTAAGAGCTAACATACAAAGCTGGACATTATCCAGCGCTTTATCTCTGATAGTGCTCAGAGCAAGATTCCACAGGAGAAAATCCAACAGTCTGTGGACAATGGAATAAATTCTTCATACAGCAATTTTCTTCCTAGCCCTCGTGTGTGAGAAAGTGGCTTAGTCCCTGCATGAAGTTCATAAAACCCAATTATGGAAGTGAAAATTATATTAAAAAAAATAAAATCCATTAGGCAAAATACTAAGGACTTCATAGAAATAAGCACAAATGTTACTCTTCTCATTATTCATACAAATATTCTCATCCTCTTCTCAAATTTTTCTAGTGACACTAGATGTCACATGCTTATTAGCACCATAGAAACAAATGTTCATTTAAGAGATTTAAATGTGTTGTCTTTGTCTATCACTTGCCTGCCATTTACTGATTCATAGAAAGCAAGATTTACAGTATCTGATCATTCTTCATTTGGAACAGTGGTGCAGAGTCTAGTTAAAGGCCTGTAGCTAGCAGCGTTCCCCAGGGGTTAGTACAGCGTCTAGTCTTGGACAACATCTTCATCAATGACCTGGATGAAAGAACAGAGTGTACTCAGCAAGCTTGCTGATGATACAAAACTAGGAGGAGTGGTTTACACGCCGGAGGGCTGTGCTGCTGTTCAGTGAGACCTAAACAGGCTGGGGAGTTGGGCGGAGAGTTCAAAAAGGGCAAGAGTAGCATCCTGCACCTAGGGAGGAATAACCCCGTGCACCAGTACAGGTTAGGGGTTGACCTGCTGGAAATCAGCTCTGCAGAGAAGGACCTGGGGGTTCTGATGGACAACCAGTTAGCCATGAGCCAGCAGTGTGCTCCTGTGGCCAAGAAGGCCAACGGTATCCTGGGGTGCATTAAGAAGAATGTGACCAATGCTCATCAATATGTCAATGTCAAGAGAACGGGGACAGACTTTTCAGTCGTGCTCAGTGATAGCATGAGGGACAATGAGCACTAACTGGAACATAAGAAAAAACTTCTTTCCATTTGTCCTGGGTTTGGCTAGGATGGAGTTAATGTGCCCCATCAGCTGGGAGACGCTGCAACTGGGAGAGGTCACAGCCCGGACAAACACTGAACCAGTCAATGGGATATTTGATGACATCATACTCCCTACATAAGGGGAAGACTGGGCCCAGGAACCCTGCACGTTTTCGGTGAGTGTGTGTCTGGAGCACATGGAGCCTTGTAGTTTGTATCACTTGCTTTACAGATCATTTTGTTGCTATTATCGACGCTACTGTTGTTTCTTCTCTTTGAGTTGTTCTATCTCAACTCATGGGGTTTTCACCTTTTTTCCTCCCAATTCTCTTCACACAATAGGGAGAGGGGAAGCAGTGGGTGCTTGGTGTTCAGTTGCCAGCTGACAACTGTGAGAGTGGCAGAGCACTGGAACAGGCTGCCCAGAGAGGTTGTGGAGTCGTCTTCTCTGGAAACTTTCAAAACCCACCTGGATGCATTCCTGTGCAACCTGACCTAGGCAAACCTGCTTCAGCAGGGAGGTTGGACTAGATGATCTCCAGAGGTCACTTCCAACAACCCCTACCATTCTGTGATTCTACACCCATCAGTTGTGTTGTGGGGTTTTTTTGTTGGGTTTTTTTTTTCCGATGACAAGGTCATCTTCCAGTCTCCTGTCACACAGAAGTCCTTTCTCCAAGTATTTTCTTCCATTTTTAGAAATCTGATTTAGCTGGCTGAATTGTCTGGCTGGACTCCCAAACCTCCTTTGCAGCCAGGGAAGAACAGCTAAAGGGATTCTAATTAAAATACTCCAGAGTGCCTAGAGGAGGACTCTTTCCTCCTACTGCCTGCCCAGGAAGGAGGGGACCCCGCACCCCTGGCTTCCTGCAGTGGCAAGTCTCCTTATCTCCAGTCACCAGCTCAAAGCCTCATGGTGAGAAATGTTGGATGAATAAACACTCCTCGTTCAAATTTGGTCAAAACATTTCTGAAGAGTAATTCTGTTCTGGCAAACTTGATGCAGTTTAGGTATTGCCTACACTGCTGCAGCTGAGCTGAAGCCCATGGAGACCTGTAGTCCTACCACCATGTCAGTGCTGGGACAGACAGACAGCTGTGCTCCCACACCTGGAGCCCACCCTCATCTTGCCAAGGGCTGCAGAAGCATCAGGGACAGCCTGAACAGTGCAGTGTGGTGGCATCAATCACCTAAACCTGGATTGCATTGGCACATTCCAAAACTGCTCAAGTCTGAAAATGTGTTCAGAGTGAGGACACAACCATGCTTCACCAAAGGGGTATAATAATGTATTTGGTAATACCCCTCATTTTATTTTGTATGTATTTTAATGAAGTTCTTCTGCCTTCAATGTTCTTCTCCAGCATCACAGGCAGCAGCTCAGTGAGAACTTCTGCATGATGTGCTTCCAAAGTAGCCATCCTTGTTTCACAAAATACCAACTATTTTCTGAGGAACTGGAGTTATCCCTTCTCTTATGCTCTGTACCACAATTTTCAACAGTAAATTTTATTTGCAATTGAGCACATTTTACAGGCAATTCTGGTGTAGTCACCTTTTTAGTTTTCTAGTTCCTGACAGCTTGCTCTTGGTTTTACTAAGTAATTTGGTATCACAGATTCCCGTGGGCTCACCAATTTTTCCAGCTATTCCCACAGAAGAACACAGTAATGCTATTTCAGAAACAGAACTCATTTGTGCTTTGTGTGATTAACGCATTAACATGTGATTGCTTTTCTTCATTTTCACAAAGCTGTAACTGACATGCAGTAATTTTAATGGCAGCACTTTAAGAAAAGGACATCTGAAATTCTGAGTTGGTAGAACCTGGTAACTCCAGGGCTGCTCTTTGCATTTACATTAACTTAATGCAATATTAAAGCATTCTTTATTTTGCAGTGCAGATAGCTAACGAGTTATGAATATGCTTTTTTTTTTTTTTTTTTTTAACAGAGACCCATTTCACTGAATTCTCTGCTTGGACAGGCTGCTATTTCATAACACCTTAGCAAATGCATCTACTGAGGGAAAAAGGAAAGGGCAACCCTGCCGTTCCTCCTGTAACTGACCGCTAGATCCATCGAGAGGACAAAAAATTATCTCTTAATGAAATTCTGTCCTCTCCCGGGATGTCTGTCCCAGCCGGTGCCCCAGGCCCTGCACCCCAGGACACAAGCGCACCTCCACATTCCACTTCTCCCCTCAGCGAGGGGAGTTCCCCCCGCTCCCTCCCACGAAGCCCGGACTTCGCCGCCGTCCTCTCCGCCGCCGTCAAGACAACGCTCGCCTTGCCGAGGCCACCCCCAACGGGCGCCCTGCATTAGAGCTCCCCCGCCTCCACTATCTCTTCCCGCCCTTCCTCTTCTGGCAGCTCAGTCCTCGGCGCTTTCCAGCACTGCTGCTGCCGCCGCCTCCGCGCGCCCCTGCGCCGAGGGGCCGGCGGCGCGGGGCTGAGG
>VYZX01007920.1:71054-114775 GCA_013401335.1 Brachypteracias leptosomus | reverse complement strand
GGCGGCCGCACCGCTGCGGCGGCCTAGCCGGGCCTGCCCGGCCCGCCTCTGTGCTCTGGCCGCCGGGGGAGGGCAGAAGGGGCCGCAGCCGCGAGGCGGCGGGGAAGAGGGCCCTCGTGCCGCCGGGCCTGCCCCGCGGCGGGCGGGAGGCACTCTTGGGCTGTCTGGTTACGCGGCGTAGGGAGTTGGGAGCCGGCCGAGCTCGGGGCCCCGTGCCGCCGCACAACAAAGGCGGGCCGGGCCCTGCGGAGCCGGTGCCGGCTGGCCCGTGCTGGGCGTCCCGGCGCGCGGGCAGGCACGTGCTGCCCGGCAGACCCCCCGATGGCGTTGTCCGGTCGGGCAGTGGTGGCGGCCGGCGCCCCCCTGGCGACCTGCTCGGTGAGGGTGATGAAAGTGCCGGGCTGGTCCTTACAAAAATGAAACGTTCCCCGTGGGAGCTGCGGCGTTCGCTGGAGCAGCACGACCCGTACTGAGCCCGCTTCCTTATGCTCGGCGTGAGCTGCGCCCGGGCTGCTGGAGCGGGTCTTCAGGCAGCGCCGCTCACCGGGAGCGCCGGCGATCGGGAGGCCGGAACGCGCCTCTGCGCACCTGGCTGCAGAGCCTGGTTCTGTGCTGTTAGCACGTCCAGCTCTCCTCCTGTTTTTCTTTAAACTTTTTTGTACCAGTTAACCACTCACCTTGTGCTCATATTTCATTTCTGCATTGTAAATTTGCAATTAATGGGTGTTATGGTTAAAGCCTGATACTTTTGTTTTTTCCCCCTTTCTTTGTCTTTTTCTAGTTATGTGCTGTGGGGTCATACTCGGATTCATTCAGGGAAATGCCTTTGCTTAGCTTGGTGGAATAATATGTAATAGACATGGTGGCCTTATACACTGTACAAATGGATAGTTAAGCACCTTTGATTACTTCATTGAGGCATCAAAATAACAGAATCTACTGAGAAAGAGTTGACAGTGTTAGACTGCAAGACACAGCCTATGCTTGAAATTTATTGCTTTTCTGTAATGTCTTTGGATGTGTTTGGGTTTCTGTCTGGTTTTGTTCCTAGTTTTCTTTTAAGAAGACAGTTTGGATGCACCTACCAGTGCCAGTAAATCTTTATATTCCTATAAAAGTCTCATTATGCCATGACGGCTGCTAGTACAGATGAATTATAATATAGGACTGTTTACTTCTGTGATCATGGAGCTTTCTACCAGTTACTTCTTTCCCATGTCCCTTCTTAAACACACCATTGTTTTGACTATTTAAAGATGGAAAATAAATTTGGAGTTTTTTCACACCTGAAGGATGCTTGCAAGGCAGTAACAGTTTGTATTGCTTGCCCAGAGAACCGTTGCTGGCTGAAGGTGCCTTATGCTTTTCATGAGCATGAAAGCTATACAACAAGTACCTTTTAGTAGCTGCTTGAGCAAACTGCCAGAAGAAGAAATTGAATGTGTGGGGAAGCACTTCCTTTATCGAGAGTGCATTTCTACTCTCTCTCTGGCTAGTGACATTCCGTTTGGCAAAGCAGTCCAAGTACTTCTAAGAAATGTGTATTGGTGAAGTAATTTTTCATAAATAAACTTGTTTGAAATTACAAGAACATGTTTTAAGACAGAAATTTTGTAGTTGTGGAATATGGAGCCGTATTCAGTCACTATGTGCTTGCTAGAAAGTTGAAGAAAACCACTGAACAGAGGAAGCTTCATAGCTGGTTATTTGGGGTCAGTTCGAGGAAGTAGAAAAGCAGGTGGAGAGAGTTTTGTTGGGAGGCAATGGGGTGTTCATTTAAAGTTAGTTCAGGTAAGAAAGTAACTAATATTTATTTAATAGCAGCAAGAGACCATGTGTTAAGGAATAATAATTATGTAAGAAGCTAGAGCTTTCAGATGTAAATTCTTGAGTAGTAATCAAAAAGAGTTGACTCACTGGAGTAACCAAGTCATGAATTACATTTCTGTTGTCTTCTCTAGTGGATCTAGTACATGGAAATTAGCTTTCTTTAATGAAAACAGTATTCAAATCCTGCTTTCTTGCATTGCGAAAAGGAGCTCCTTTTCCACTGGAAGCTGAATTAAAATGCAAAATTTTTACTCATTTGTAGTACGATAAAATACTACAGTTATAAAGTGAATGTGTATCTTGTAAGTGCTATAGCTACTTGAGTGCACACATCCACCTGGCTACAGAAGAAGGCACCGAGCTGAGATTAAGCCGGTTTAAATTGGCACACCTTCGCAGTTACTTGCCCATGTTAGTTAGCATTTTTGTGTCAATTAAAGCAACAAAGCAAAGCCCCAAGAAGTGACAGAAAACATCACCCCTAGAGGTGCAAAGTCAACCTGAGTCAAAAAATGGTCCACTTGAAAGAGTCCTTACTTTGCTTCATTGTGGTCCAGCCAAATTCAGTGTGGGGAGTGTTTTCCTCCAGCCGGCTGTCCCTTCTCAGACAGAGCTTGGAGTCCCAGAACTAAATGTAGTCCTGGGCCAAAGACCACCAGTCTATTTGCAGTCCAGTCCAAAAACTCAGCATTACTGTGGCCACTGTTTCTGCAGTGGGGGGAACAGGAGGGGAGGCAGCAGCTGCTGCTGCTTTTGGCGGCTTTCATGAACAGTCACTTACTGTGCATGGTGGTTTCTGAATGCTTATTTTATGGCCTGACAAAAAACAGTCTTGGGTGTGTAAGAGCTACACATATGGTCGTTTTGAATCTACAAAATGTATTCTTTAAAAAAAAAAAAAATCTCAGATTGGACAACCAAAGCTAGTTGTTGTTTTGACTAATTGATTTTTCCTCATCTCCAAACTATGGACAGCAAGAACAGTGTGTGTTACATTTTGCAGAAGTAAATTGTGAAGTGTTGGGATGGCATAGTGATACGAAAGCCCATGAGATAAGGTGTTGTATGTACCCCCCTTTCACAGAAGCAAAATATTATTAGCATTCAACAAACAATTCTTCAGGGTTTTTTTTTAATTAGAGTTTTTCTATTAATTGCCGAGGTGGATTATAGATTCTAGGTTTTAAATTAATCGTTTATAACTGAATACATTTTTAGAGTGAGTATGAAGAGGATGCATGGGTTTGAAAGATGGAATACCTCATAACATTGGTGGTTTTTTGTTTTGAGGGTTGTTTTTTTTCCCCTCCTTAAAATAGCCATAAGTCACAGAATTTTCATACATGCCTAATTGTAGCAGAGCACTACCACTTGTCTTTTTTGACGTTACAGCAAGAAACCTTATGCAGAGTTTGTTGAATCTGCTATCATGAATTTTGGGAGGAGCTTTAAAGGCATAAGATTAGTTGTCCCAGAGACTAAAAGCTGAAATTTGGTTAGATTTTCCATGTCTCAAGGAAGAATATTTCAGCAATTGTAATACAGAATCACAGAATTGCCTAGATTGGAAAAGACCTTTAAGATCATCAAGTCCAACCATTAATATGGTCCTCAGTTTGCAAAATCATTGCTCAGGGAGGAGAATTATTGTAAGGAACGTGATGTTTTTGTGGGTGAGTTCTTTCTGCCACAGCATAACTCAAAATGAAGGCATTTACCTGAGTCTTTCTGACAGACCGAATCAACTTGGTTTAGTGAAACATTTTATATTTTTAGAAGCAAGTCAGAATTATTTTTCAGCGAGTGAGAAAAAGCTTCTGTGAAGAACAAAAAGGACAAATTTTGGTTATCATAGTGCAGCTGATGTTTGTTATTTCGTATTCAAGGCTTATATGAATCCCATAGCAATGGCCAGAGCACGAGGTCCTGCCCAAAACTCAGGACCAACAATACAAGACTACTTGAACAGGCCAAGACCAACATGGTAAGTGGCAATACTTGTCTGCCCTTGTGATTAAAGGATTTGTTCCCTCTTACTAAGATGACCCTGGTACCCACCTCCTCCCCAGAATACCCAGTGATATTTTTGAAAGATTCCTTGTCTCTCACCAGGGTGTTCTTTTCTATAAATGTGTTCAATCTCCTCTTTTAAAAGCAAAAGTATGTCCTTTTGAAATGTGTATTTCTCATTTGTATTTAAATATTTTGTCAACAGTTTCTGAGAAGAGGAGACATTAGTCATTTTACCCCTTTCACAAATCCTAATACCTAAAGCCTGCAGATATATTTAATTTTTAAACAAAGTAATGTCTAGAAAAACATTTTGCTGGTATATTCTTAGAACACAGTTTACCCTACCCAACAAAATAATCACTTTGAAATAAGTTGTTGGTAATATCTCACTTTCAGTCTATTTTGCCTCCTCAGAAGATCTTAGAGAACAATTTATTTAATTGCAGAGGGATTTAGCCACTATACTTAAGTTATTAAAGTTAGATTACCATATGCTTAACATCTAATATGCTTTCATTCTCCTTTCAGTTGAAAGTTCAGCCAAAGCTAAACTTCAAAAAACCTTACAAAAAGTTAGACACTAAGGAAGGTGTTTTTAATTGTGAAAACTGTGATCTATCATCCTTCTTATGTAGGGAGGAAGTGAAAGAGCAACTGGAAAAGAAAAAGAAAGGATCCAGGGCTTTGGCTGAGTTTGAAGAAAAGATGAATGAGGTTGGTAATGTTATTAGTATGTTAGTACTTGATTCTTCTTATTTTATGTGCTGTGTTTCCTCCATTATCGTTAACAGCACCAAGCACCCATATTTCACTTCACTCAAGCTTTTCATGAGTAAATGCTTTGTTTCCTTTGGGTCGGAAGTTAAGGTTACCACTTAACTAATGAAGAGCTGCTCTCAGTTCAGAGAAATGTGGTTGAAAAAGTTTTGAAAATGACTAGTGAAAAAAAACTTGAACAAATGTAAGTAGAGTTACACAAATGCATGTGTTTATATTGATAAGTGAAACCGGTGCATTTTCCGGTATTACAAGCCAGAGCCTGTTGTGCTAATGTTCACTTGTTTAAGGTCACACAATCAAAATAGATTGGAAAGAGATGTATTACTGGAAACAGACATCTTTGGCAAGGCATGTACACATAATATTAATAGGGGAGAGGATACAAAGAATGGCCTTCAATATGCAGACAGGGCTATAAAGCACTTCTTTCTCTCTCATCCTAAGCTGATTACATTCCATGCTGGTTCCCTGCTACAAATGCAGCTGTTCTGACACTTGTATTCACTACCTACTGGAGATTAGCCAGTTACACATATAACTCTTGTTGTATACATAGGAAAAAGATAGTATAAAGTTAACTGTTCCTTATCTGATATCTTGAGATCAGCTTCAAGCAGTAACCTTCATCACTGTGTGTGAGTTTTCTGGTTGAAGTAGATCATGCTCCTCCTCTGCTACTGGAAGGGTGTAGTACCTATAGTACTCTTGCTATGCCTTTTTGCCTAAGGAGTTACGCCAGTATTTGGAGGGTCATGGGGTGTTATTCTGAGAGGATCAGTTGTTCTGCACCCCGTGAGTTTTAGCTTGCTGAGATTGGTTTAGTATTTTATCATATTCCTTTCCTGCTTTTATCTTTACTTTATTGTGAAATAATTAAAACTAGCATGGGTAGAAGATAACAGCCTTTCAGTATAACAGTAGAGTAGGAAGAGACGCAAGGAATTGTGAAAAGGCCATGAGTTCTTCCTAAAGTTCCTGAGGACAAATCTCTGAATGGTTGAAAAGATGACAAGTCTCTGAATGAGGTGCTCTCTCTCCTATTTTACTGACAGATGATGTGCTTTTTTTTTGTTTAAAACATAACTCTATCATGGTCTTAAAATAATTTTAAAAGAACACCTGCCTAATGAAGCACAGGCCGTTTTAAGAGATCCCCTGGTAGCGGCTGTATCAGAGTGCTCAGCCCGCTGCGATACTGGGTGGACGCTGCCCTGGGCCGGGGCAGCACGCTGGGCACAGCCCTAGGGCTGGCCTGGCTGACCTGCCACCTCTCAGCTAATTCACAGCATGCTGACTCGGGCATCTCTGTATCATACTCCATTGCACAGGTATAATCTTCCTTAGTTGCTGCTATTTCTGTCCCTTCAGGGCAATATGTGGATTGTCGTTGTTTTGCCAGTGCAATACCAATACAGCCTCGTTGTGAGGAAAGGGAGGATCAAAATGATAACAATAAAGGAGGGAGCACGTGGTGTGTCTGAGACATGATGCTGGAATAGCGCAGGTTGAAGCCAGCAACCTTTCAGTCTGATGGGACAGGTTGGATGTTTCAGAGCTCTTGAAAGGGGGATTTTAGGTAGACCTAGAGACACTGAGAGGGATTGAAAAGGAGGAATGAGAGGAGACTTATCCGGGCAGTGTGCTTGGCCTAACAAAAATAAGAGTGATTCTATGAAGTGATTCTGGAGCCCCTATTACAGGAAAGGTATAGACGTGCTGAAACATGTCCAAAGGAGGGCCACAAGGAAGATCAGAGGGCTGGAGCACCTCTCCTACGAGGATAGACTCAGAGAGTTGGGGTTATTCAGTCTGTAGAAGGGAAGGCTCTGAGGGGATCTTATTGTGGCTTTCCAGTATCTTAAGGGGGCCTACAAGAAAGCTGGGGAGGGACTTTTTAGGATGTCGGGTAGTGGTAGGACTAGGGAGAATGGGTCAAAACTAGAGGTGGGTAGATTCAGATTAGACGTTAGGAAGAAGTTCTTCCCCATGAGGGTGGGGAGACACTGGAACAGGTTGCCCAGAGAGGTGGTGGAAGCCCCATCCCTGGAAATTTTTAAGGCCAGGCTGGATGGGGCTCTGAGTAACCTGATCAAGTGGGAGGCGTCCCTGCCTGTGGCAGGGGGTTGGAACTAGATGATCTTTAAGGTCCTTTCCAACCCTGACAATTCTATGATTCTGTGAAGATGTTTCATTTAATCAGTGTTAACAATGACAAGGCACAGAGCAGAGACAATAGAGACGCCAATATATTGAAGAAGGGCCAGGAAAATTTGTCCTGAAATTGTTTCAGGTGATTTTAAAAGTAAGACAAAATAGCAGTTTTTCTGGTAGGATGCCCTGGCTTTCTGAAGTGCTCTAGCAAGAACACTGGTACGAAAGCAAAAGTGCCATAATTAATGACCTTCAAGACAATCTCTTAAAACCAAGTAACTTGAACATTAAGTTATGAACTAATGGTATTTCAATGAATATTGATCTTCTGTAAAATCAAATGCATTATAGTCTTGGTTAACATTACATTTTTATTTTCTGTGAGTTTTGTGAAAACTATAATGTCAGGTAGAGGACAGGATTTCGAAAAATGTCTCTTAAAAAAGGTGTTTGGAAATGATGCTCATGTCACTGTTTCTGTTTGGTTTTGCTTTCAGAATTGGAGGAAAGAACTGGAAAAACACAGGGAGAAATTACTGGGTGGAAGTGAGAGTTCTTCCAAAAAGAAAGAGGTAATTATTTTCAATTTCATACAGTCTGTATTTGGAACTGGGTTTTATCATTGATGCTGCCAATACAGAATGTACGTTTTCAAAGCCAGCATCAAAGTACATAAAACCTAAATGCATGTCAGAAGAACATGATGCCAAAGTAACCTTTTGTTTTATTCTGTTTTTAAGAAGAAGAAAAAGGAAAAGAAGAAATCTAATAGGGTGAGCAAAATTTTCAGTTTTCTGAGCTCTTCTGCTTTTGGCTTGTTCTTATTTGTCATTTAAGGTCTCTTGGTAGAAGAGAATATAGCTGTAATTTTTATTTTAGCTCTTAAATGAACTGATTTTTGGGAGCGGTGGTATACATTCTGTACAAGAATTTTACTTCTGTTTAAAGGGAGCAAAAGAGCATTAAATAGGTATTATTAAATGAAAAAATGTTAGAAGTGACTTTTTACAGTTCTATTTAAGAAAATCTATATAAAGCCAGCTTCTTGGAAGTCAAATTCCACTGATAATACTTTGCAAATGAAGAAATTTTAAAGGGAGTGTTTGGATGGACTTTTGACTGTTTGCCAGACAAAATGCTGCATCTCACAAGCTTCACTTTTTGTTGTGTTTGGTCAAGTTGTCTTCATCTTCCTCTTCTTCATCAAGCTCTGATTCTTCCAGCAGTTCATCTGATTCAGAAGATGAGGTGAGAACTAACTTATTAGAATCTTACATGTTTTGTTCATGAGGCTTAACAGAGGTTTTTGTAATATATTTTAGAATGTTGTTTGAGGTTTGGTTTGCATAAAACTATTTAATTTTCATGCGTTCAGTACATATAAGTTGTGAATTTTAGATAGGTATCTGTTCAAGAATTTCTTTATGAACGTTATAAATAAAATTTGGGTGGCTGGCTTTTAAACTGGATCCATTTCTGTTTTAACATTGAATTGTATGCTTTTTCATTACAATCCCCCACCTAACCATAAAAATGCAAACATACCATTTTTATGTTTTAGCAAAAACCTTTGTTAAGGATAATCACATTCTACAGCACACATATAAACAATGAACGGAATCTAGAGAACCTCGATTTTTGAGCAGTATACATTTTTTCAGTGCTGAATTTATGAAGGTCCCCTGCTAAAAGAATCAATCATAGCATACTTTATTCCTCAAGAGAACATGATAATATGTAGGAATTTGGTGTTCCCTATTCTTTACATTTAATATGTCTTTAATTCCACTGAGAATAAATTCAGGGTTGTGTTTTTTCTTTCTTCCTACAATATTTGTGGATAGGATAAAAAGCAAGGGAAGAAAAGAAGGAAAAAGAAGTATCGCTCCTCACGGAAATCTTCATCAAGCTCAACTTCTGAATCTGAGTCGGACAGCAAGGTAAATATGCAGATGTGCTACCCTCATCAAGTTTTCTTGAATAGAGACATAAACATTTCTGACTTTTGTGTATAATTTTTTTTTTTTTTTTTTTTTTTAGTTTTTAAAAATTAAAATTTTTTATTTTTTTTTTTGTTGAGCTTTGTTTTTTTTTTTTAAGTCTTCAAAATATAAAGATTTGTATTCTTTTTGTAGCTGAGCTGTGCTTGTATATTTTAGATGCAATCAGGAATCTACCTCCATTGGCCATGATGCCTGGCAGAAATAATTTGATCTTTAGAAAATTAACATGCTTTATTCCATTAATTTTTAGCTGGTTTTCTTAATTCAGACATACGCAGCTTTTGTGCTGCTCAAATGTTTAGTTTTAATTTCTGTGAAATTCTTGTGAACATGCTATTTAGTTGAATACTATCTGTGAAAATACAAGTATTGCAGGATATCAGAATATTTCTTTTTTGAATATCTGTGGACTGAGTAATTTCCTGTTGGAGAATTGAGCCTTTCCCAAATGCATATTTTTCCCTTTCTGAAAGTAGAGCAATGTAGATACACACGCTTACTGAATGAATAAAAAAAGCGGAAAAGATCTATGAGGCAGTTTGTTCTGTTATGTTCTCATTTTTCTGTGTTACATTGGATAACAACTCAATGTATTACTAATATTTAGGCAAGAAGTTCAGTTGCTAAGATTCTATGTGTAGATTTTATCGCAGGCTTTACTGGAATGCGTAAATGCAGTGTGGTATCAATTGTGATGAATGACTATTTACATACACCTGTGAGTTTGAAAACTGTGCTACATAAAGGGACACACAGATACCCTTACTGCTGAAAGTGGAAGGCAGAAAGCTCATGGAATTAAATACCTGCATAAATAAATACATGGAAATAAATCCCCTCCCTGATCTGCAGAGGTGGGCATGGATAGATAATAAAGACTCCAGATATATATGGGGTTACAGCAGTGATAGCAGGTGGCCTTTCCAGAGGCTCTCTACATATAACTCAAGTGCTGTGGTACCTGGTTCCATACAGACCTTTTCACACTGTTGGTTCAGGAAATTAGCAGCTGCATCAAAATCATGGCTTTTTCATATTTTCTTATTAACTACAAGGTAGAAAAAACTTTGAAGAACAACCTTCAATAGACGGAAAAAGACAATGGGTCAGACTGCTGTGGGATTTCTGCCTTTTGCCTGAAATAATTTTGTCATGGCGTATGTTTTCCTTTCTATTTAGGACAGCATAAAAAAGAAAAGGTCAAAGGAAGATCATGAAAAAGAGAAGGTATTTTTACTTTTGAAATATTTACAGCAGAACTGCATTTTACATACATAAGGACATCTCCTCCTTTTTTCTTTTTTTTTTTTTTGTTGTTGTTATTGTTGTTTTGTTTTAATATTGAATGACTCAATTTACACCTATGGAAATTTTCTGACCAAAACTATTCAGTCAGGAAGTATTTTGTATCCCCAACTTGAGGTAGACTTTTAGTTGGGTTCAGTTTCTGGTTTAGTAATTGTTGTTAGTGAAAACTGCTGAATCCCTTCTTGTTATGAAGGTGAATGAAAAAGGTCTCTGAGCTGCTGTAGTAGATCAGCTGCATTCTAGTATTTGGGGGTTTATCTTGAGCAGTCACATTGAGGTAAAAATGTGTAATATATACTTCAGTGGCATGCCTGGTAGGATACTGGCTTGTTGCTGTAAATTAAGGAACATCAAGCAGAGAATATATTCATAGTCATAATTATTGATCTTGTACTTAAGGCAGCTTTGAAAAATTGCAGAGCAAAATGTACTGGCTTAAGAAAAATTACCTTATTCTGTCTCTTCTCTGAGCACAAAAACCCTCTTTCCTTCTCACCACCTCAGCATTTTTGTACACACACCTGAGGACTTTCTTCCTTCCATTATGTTTAAAGCAAATAATCTTTTTGACTTAAATTTTAGTAATTTCTACCCTATGTGTAAATTAACAATGCTTTCGGAGTCCACCCTGCGCTTTCTCTCCAGTTACCTTTCTTACCACATTGGCCTCTAATACTCCAGTGAACAGTATTGGCTTTGATGTACAATTTCTCCATTGCATAAGGCAAATGTGTTGATTTTTTTTAATTTTTACCCTTGCTCCTATTTCCATCTTCCACCTTTTAACTTTGAGTAGCTTCTCTTTGAAGACCAAGTGTCTACATAGCCCCCTATTGCTTTCACTCATCTTCTGAAAGCAATGGACATTTGAGGACTAGAGGTCTTGACCTGCCCAACAATTCCTTGTCTCTCAAATGGGCTGCATCATGTGTACTTTTCATGAGTACTTTTGGGAAAGGGTTGAGGTACCTAAAGTAGATGAAATAGCACAGCTGAGATGTGTGATCCCACCTTGCAAAAAGATGATTAGCAAGAATTTTTTTCAATTTCTGGCTGTAGAAACTGAATGGAAGAAAGTAGCTTCAATCTCAGGAACACCTTACATGGTCCAGATCAAAGGAGGGGTGGGCAGCAGCAATGTAGCTCATCAGAGCGCTGTCATGCAGCATCAAAATTTTAAAAATAAAAAAACCCTGTCCTTTAAATATACTGAGATTATATATGAAGTGTTGAAATGCAGCTGACGGAGACAGCTTGTCCTTTTTGGACACTAGTACAGAGGGAGCTTTTTCTTTTCATTTCATCAACAAAGCAAGAGTCCAAAGCTGCAGTGTTTGTGTGCACATACTGAGACGTCTTCATTTACTCAGTGCTTAAAAGGTGAAATATTTTATTTTCAAATGCTTGCTCCTTTGCGTGTTATTACTTAAAATAAGAAACTATGCTGTAGTATTACTCCTCTCCCTTTTAGAAGGCTGCTATATCTTGGTAACAAAAGAAAGGAATATACAGAAAAATATTATTTCCAGTAAAAGCATTTTAACAGTTGGTAGGGTAATTTGTTGATGTTGAGTAGTTAGCTTAATGTCAACAATATTTTAGAATATTTCACAACTTAGAAATTATATTTCAATCTAAATTTTAAGCAGAAATTTTATAAAACTTGAAAGGCCTGACTTTACTCACAAATATATTACTTTGTGTAGGAAAGCAAAAATCACAGGAAAAGGAAGAAAGGTGATCGTGGTGATGGACCTTTATCATCAGAATCCTTATCAGAATCTGATCAGACAGAAGAGGTCAGTATGAAACCTCAATTTGAGATTTTCTAGTGCTTTTAGCTGACTGATCCACGTGAGTGAATGGACAAACCAGCTTAAGAGTTTACATATAGTTGAAACTGTTCTGCTCTGTACAGTTGACTTTAAGAGTGCAGCACATGGTTTGTGTTTTTCTCTTTAATAAAAATGTTTTAAGAATTGTTTAGCAAGTCATCCTGAATTAATTTCCTTTAAAATTTTTGACTTCTTATGAATATTTTAGAGCTCGATTAAATTAGATTGATTGGTGTGGTGTCCTTCACAAGATTTCTCTCTGATGTTTGTGAATAGACTGACAGATTTCAAGATGGTTAAAATTATTTTGGCTCCTGCTTCCAGTGCATTAAAAAAAATGTGCTCATAATAATCTTACTCTCACCCTTGTGTGTATCTACTTTGAGGATTTGTAGTCTTGTAAGACTACAAAATTTGGGGAAGTTCCCACGTGTTCTGTTTTTTCATTGAGAATTTCTGCCCTGTTATTAGCTCAATCCTTTTACCTTTATATCTTTGTAGTTTCTTGTTCCGCTGTGTATTCAAAGCACAGTGTGTTCCCAAATTGGATGTTTATAGAATAATACTTATTGTAGAATATAACACAGATAACCAGTGTCTCTTCATGAGGTACTTCTCAGTCTGTTCTGCCACTTTTGTGCTCTCATTCATTTATATGCAACAGAAGCTCAAACTTTTACTTAAAACAGCATTTCCAAAGCTGCTCTCCCACTACATGTGATTTAATTTGTTTTAGGTGCAAGCGAAAAAGAAGAAAAACAATGAGGAAAAAGAGAAAACAGCAAGTATCCTTCTTACTCATATGGTAGTTTTAGGATGTAAATACTGTGTACTTGGTTAATTTTCAATTTCACATTTTCATTAATACAGATGTTCTACAGCAAAACTCTACTGTTACGAGAATCTAAATGAACAATTTCTGTTTACCTGCTGAAGCCACTTTTCCAATTGTTGAATTAAAGGAAGAATTTGTCACTATTTTACCTATACAGATAAATAAATCTCAAATCATATGCAAGTTTAAACTTGCTATAGCATATATTTTAGTCCATATCAATCTACTAGAACTACTAATACCTGCATAATATTGAGTAGGGGAGCAGTTTGCCATGCAGACGTCCTTTGGTAGTGTTGTGTATAATTCCTGGTAAGTCCCCTCTACCAGATGGTGAAAAGGGCCTCAGGACATAAAATCATAGAATGTATTGGGTTGGAAGGGACCTCTAAAGGTCATCTAGTCCAACCCACCTACAATAAACAGGGCCATCTCTAACTAGGTCAGGTTGCTCAGAGCCCCATCAATCCTGACCTTAAATGTCTTCAGGGATGGGGCCTCCACCACCTCTCTGGACATAATCAGTGCAACATCTGTACTAATATGATTCTTCCCTCAGTCAAATAAAAAGCTGTCAGCAACATGTTACTTTTCTCAATTTTACTGGTTTGGTGATGTTGGTAAAAGTGATGTTGGTTCAGCAGTGATTTAGAATATAGTGATTAATATAGAAGCCAGATTCATCAGATGAACTTGAGCCTCCTCGGTTAGAAGTGCAGTGACTTTGGCATCCTCAATGCCCACTTGAGATGTCTATATCTTTCTGTCTCCCCTGTCAGCAGCAGTGCTCTTAATTAGACATCTCAGTTGTCTAGATGAGTTAAGATGAATGGAAGGTTTACATTAGTCACCTAAAAATACAAGCATAGGAGTATCAGTGATAATCAAGACACAGCTCCCATGGAACTTGTTTGTTTCTTCATAATCATATAATCTGTCTGCATAAAATTTCTAGTGACTGATTGTGGGGGGGTTTCTTAGAAGAATCGTGTAAGTAGTGTGTATAAAACAAAGCTTTTATACCAAGATTGTTTTGTTTACATAATCTCACACCTATTCAAGAATTCCAGTTGAAATTCTGCTTGCAAAAGACCAGATTGTATCTCTCAGCTTCTGTCTTACAGTGATCAGGATAACAATTTCAGGACTGAATCCAGTAGGGTCAATTGAATGTGTACATATTTACCATTGAGATCATAAGGATTTTATTTGAAACGAGGTGCAGAGTGTGCTGGAGTTTCTAGCCAAGCATCATTAACAGTGAATATAAACACTCTAAAATCTGTAAACATCCTATTTATTCTTACATGTGTCACTGCTTGTCAAAGCACCTCCTTATTGCTTTCTCAGAAATCTATAAAGCAATGAAAATCATTTATAAGATTAGGAAATGTAATAGTGACAGCGATGAGAGGGGTTCGAAATAGCCAGACCATGATGGACATAAATTGAAGACTGTTCATAATAGTGCAAATGACTGGGTAAAATATGAATTTTCTTTTTGTTATTTCTCAATAGACTTTTGTAGAAATCTCTTTTCAAATATCTGTAAAGAAACTTTTTCTGTGCTGTTTTGCATTAGCAGAATTTGATAGATGGCAATTCTATTATACAATAACTTCTGTTTAAATTTATTTTTTTTAGGACAAAACAAAAAAGAGAAAGAAGCACAAGAAACATGGTAAAAAGAAGAAAAAGAAGATTGCTGGTTCAAATTTGGATTCAGAATAATATTTTAAAAAAACAAGACTATCAACAGAAGTGCAATGACTAAAGGAAACTTAAACTGTGAAATGACAGCAAACTTTACCAAATTGCATGAGTTTTCCTGTGTTTTAAGAATATTCCTAATCTTTCAGTAGCCAGCCAAATGCAGCTGTGCTGGGAAAGGCCATTGTTATTGCCTGCTGCTTAATACATGAGGTACAGCTTCCATAAAATTCCAGTAAGCAGTATTAGATGTTTGAAACAATATGAGATGGTAGTTCAGCTGAGGTGTAACATACTGGAAAATAAGAGTTAAACTTTTTAGATAGTAAAAGTAGTCTTTTAAAGCATTAGTAATAGTCTTTATTTGTAAATGAGGACAAAGCCTAAGTTCATCATGCAGGTTAATATTATACATAAACTATTACAAGCTGGTGTCTGCTAATGGCATTTACAAAGCAGGAAATTAATGATAAAGTTTAAAATGCTGCCTTCGTAGAAATGTTTATCATCTGCCCGTTGACTGTCTTCATGCTTATGAGAAGGGGAGCGCTACCATTTTGGCTAACTGAATAGGGTGCCTTTGCCTTGGATTCTTGCAAATCTCTGCTATTTTTAATCCGTGCAGCAGCTCTGATTCTAGGGAAGCCAGAACTATTATCAGCAGACTTCTTCTGAATAAGCAGTTCTGGGCTTCTAAGCATGTGCTTCTGCATTAAGCACGAGCAATGACATTTTGCAGTATAACTGACATTCAAAACCTGAAGATTTTACCTCTGCTTCTTCGAAATAGTGATAGACCTTGGCTAGTAAATATGCATATTTCATTTAATGGAATTCTGGTTTAGTTGAACGTTTCTTGCAAGCACTGGTAGCTTTCGTTGCATTATCTTTAGAATTGTTTTGCATGATTTGTACCATTTTTAAATTAACAAAATGCAGGCAATCGTTTGTTGTAACCAGTTCTATGAATTATGTTCCACATGCAGAGTTTCATGTATGTATTTAGTTATTATAGTTAAGTCCATTGCTGTGTTTACGTGCACACTTGCTGAAGATATTTAGCATGTAAAAAGCAGGGTTTTGATACCTTAACAGCTTCATATTGAAGCTGATTTTACTCTTAAGCAAGCTCAGTGGCAGACCTGTTACGTGATGTGTCTTGTTAGATAAAAAACTACTGCCAGAATCTCATTAAAGATACTGTTTAAACAGTTTGTATTTATATTTTTGTACTTGAGGGCTACAGAATGTTGACCTAAATCATAAAGCTGTTTCAATTTGTGCTTTAGAAATTGAAAAAAGCTTTTATAAGTGAAATGTGCATGCAAGAAAACACAAGCAACTGTTTGATTTTAGTTTTAACATGAAATTCTCATCCTACCTTCCATTGAAGTACCCATTGCTGGGCCTCCTGTTAGCCTTTAACAACTACCCGTCCATGCTAATGGTCAGCTATAGGCCGTACTCTTGATCCACCCCTTTTTTCATTGCACAGGTGCTAACTTAGAACTTACCTCTATTGCCTACAGATGTTTCAAATATTGTATTATCAAGAATTTAAAGATCTTTAAGATCTTGATTATTAGTCTTCAAAAAAGAACTAAAAAATGGTTGAGAATGATGGACTTTGTATTGCCATTCTACAGAGAAATTGATTTTTCAAGGTCTTGGGGAAAATACAACCACTGAGTTGCAGCAATGTCCCTCTAAACCATACTAAAAATATTTTGATGAAATACTGTTGGGCTTGATGTTACCGATTCTAGACACTTTTGTCAGTGAGGTTAAAAGAAGGCAAGATGCAGTGAACAGTAGGGGTTGGGTTTGGGGTTTATTTGGGTTTGTTTTGGTTGTTTTTAAGTTGCAGTGTTGCAGTTTTGGTAAAAGAACTTGTAATGAACCATAGCATAAATGCTCTGTCCTGTGTGATACCTTATTTGATTTCTACACAATTGCCTGCAACAGAGGAAATAAAAATGGAAATGAGAGCCCCAGTCTTACAAATACATAAGCTGACATGTCCTCTTAATTGTCTGAATGTAGGTGTTGGTGCTGGTCAGCAGCAGGAGCTGCTGTCACGCTTTGGGAGCAGTGTAGCTACTTACAGGCTTCCTCAGTTCACAGCAGAGCTGCTTTAGTTGGGACAGTGAAATGTGTCTATTTCCAGTACATTAACAAATGCCTCGGGGCCTCCTTCTGCATCCTCTTTTTTTTTTCCAGGAGGAAGACTAAAATCTGGTGCCAACCCTTCAGCTTTCCCAGCTGGCACAGGCCAAGTGTGTGAGAAGGGGATGGATGTGGTTTGGGTGGCTCCAGGCAACCAACGGGCATGTTCCACATCTGAGCAGTGCGACCAAGTAGAAAGTGAGCTTTGTGGGAATAGAAGTGTTTTGATAGATTTCTGTCATCTGACAGCAGATGAACAAATAGTCTTGTACATAATGTTTCATTTTTAGCTTTTCTTTACAGAAATATTTTATAAGATTCACGTTCAGTCATTTGCTTTTATACAACTGCTGGTTTTAAATGTATGATAAGGCTTCTCCTTGTTAGGCCGGTACCTGTGGCTGCCTCTGCAGGTGCCCCGCCTGTCACCGAGCAGCCCGGGCCGCGTTGCCAGGGCAGCGGAGGCGGGAGCACCGCGCTGGCCGCCATGAGCAGGAAGAGGCAGCAGCAGCAGCTGGTGGACTCGCTGAGCCGCTCCGCCAGGCACTGTGAGTGGGGCTGGGGGCCGCTCCGCTGGACGCGCTGGGTGAGCCTGGGGGCCTCAGGCCAGGCCCGGCCCAACCGCCTCAGCGGGGCACTGGGCTGCAGGAGCCGCGCGGCTGCCGCCAGAGGGGTATCGCTGCTCCCGGCACCTCCCACTGCCCCTGTGCTCACTCTGCGGCCTGTTCACCAACCACCCCTCACTACCCACCCCCAAGGGAGGCTCTTCCCACCGCCGAGCAGCGGGTATGGGACGGAGGGGTGAGAGGCACCAGCTTAGTGTTAACGCCTGAGTAGGATGGGCCCTGTGGCCTCCCTGGGCCTGCTGTGTATTTTTAACGAGTTATAAAATCTATTCACTTGTGTTCCAACCGGGCAGTTAATAGAGGCGAAGTGGAATGTCTGATCCAGCTCTTCGACAGGCTGGTGGCCGAGTCCAGCAGCCGCTTTGGTGCCAGCGGCTTTGACCGTAACATGTTCAGAAACACCCTGAACAGCACGTTTGGCCTGATGGATGACGTGATCACGGACAGAGGTGAGACACACAATGGGTCTAAAAATGATGCAAGATTCTGCTTCTGCATTGTTGGCCCAGTGAGCGCTTACTCAAAACAGTGCCATCTGACCCCTGCAAGGACAGCCAAGGGAGAGCTATTCCCAGGAGCTGCTGAGTAAAGGACATCTTTTATTTCCTTCTGTGCAGCAGTTTTCCCTTGGTTCAGGATGGCTCACGCTTTTATGCAAAGGAGACCAGCCAGAGAGGTAGTTGTTGCTACCCAGTGGCTGTTTCTATCCCAGTCACTGTAGTGCCGTGACAGAAGAGGGCAGCATGGTGTCACTTCCCTCTTCCACTGGAAGCTGCAGTCACTGCTGCTGGTGGACAGCTCTGTTTCGTGCCTGGAGGTCACAGGAAGGCGTTAGGAGTGGATGTCTTCTGGAACAGAGGCACCGTGCACAGCACTGAAGGGAGTAGGTAGACAGTACAGGGAGATGAGAGTAGTGAGCCAAAGAACTCCTTCAAAATACAGTGATCTCAGATCCATGACACGAGGGCCACATTTGCAGTTGCTGTGAAAGGCGCATGAATGATCTCTGACATATGGGTGTGCAGAGGAGGATGTGGAGGAAGCATGAGGCTGCCATTTTTTTCAGCCTCAGGCTGCCAAGAGGCACCCCTTGGTTCAGTTTTCTCCCGTTCTCTAGCAGGAGGGGTACTTAAATGCCTTAAACCAAAAACTTGCTGCCATTTTAGGCAACAAGGCAAGTGTACCTTGGAAGATACCTTACAGGGACACATTCTTTAAAAATTATTTTAATGCTTACATGCAAGGGGGCTGATTTCAATTTGCAAAAGCAAATCTATTGTTTCCAATTTCAGAATGCTTGGTTCTGCTTGTAGAGGTGTTCTTGTAGCCAACTGACTAATTAACATTTTAAATTCTGAATTATTATAGCTGTTAGTTGATGCTTTGAATTATATCTGGGATTTGAAGTACTGTTTTACAGGTTGTATGAATAGTGAAGCTGCAGGATTGAAAGTTTTTTATTTCAGAGATGGGAGAAGGAAAAATATTTGGGTACACTAACCACAAGAGAAGGTTCTTTTTCTTTTAAATATTTATGTATTGTTTCTAGGATTACTTTCTCCAGGATTTTCTGAAACAAAACCTGGTAGTAAAATCTTCTGCCTGCAAATATGCTTTAGTGTAAGGGATATCAGTTTATTTCATTTATATCTGCATCTTCCTGTAATTGTTTATGTCAGGAAAGCCTAAGATGAAATATCTTATCTCAGCACAGTTCTGGAGTGGAAGATCAGTAAACTGAGGAACAAAATCCCCTACATTGTTACATCTTAGAAAGATTCAAAAAGGGTAATCATACCTTGTTGAAAGCAGAGAAACATCTTCAGAAGAAGTATGCATTTGTATTTTAATTGAATTTAAGAAAATACTCCTTTGTGTTTCCTTACTATAAGCATTTAAAATGCATCTAATATACTTTGCAGTGTTCCGCAGTTTTGATAGAGACAACGATAACTGCATCAGTGTGGTGGAATGGGTGGAAGGCTTGTCAGTATTTCTTCGGGGAACACTGGAAGAAAGGATTAAATGTAAGATTTATCTACGTGCTAGTATTTAGTAGTAATCATTGCATTCATGACTATTAAATTACACGTTGCTTTTTCTTCTAATTCAGTAGTTACTCTTATAAAGTATTTGGTAACCAAAGAGTTTTCTTCTGTACAGTTTAATGCAATGAACTGGGTTCTCAGACAGGTTTTTCTGTGTAAACTGCCATTATCGTAGCTGCCACCTCGTTTCATTGCTTACAAAAATTAGCATTTGAACTGAAGCTTGTTCTACAGTTTATAGTTTTGATAGAAAAATACTTTTGTATTCACACACAAGATGAGAAAGAAGCAGATGTAACTCAAGGGTGGTTTTGGCTAAATAACACAGCCTCAAGCCAACCAAGACCTGTGCCAACATTCATTCACTGGCATAATGGGGACACAGCAGCAGTTGCATTAATTCCAGCCGTTCTTCATCTTGGAAGCATGGATGGAAAAACTGAGTCTGTTTGTAAGATGGTCATGAGAACCTCCACTGTAATGATGGAGAAAGACAGGGGAGAAAAAATAGCAAGAACTTTGGAATTGTAAGGAGCAGGGGGAAAAAAATAAGGCATGTGAGGAAAGGAGTCTAACAGAAGGAGGAGAATGACAAGATGTTGTTTCCATAGTTCCCAGGTTGCAGCATCATCCATCCCTAATACATTATATAAATTTATCTGGAAAGTGGCCTGGGATGTAACAGTGCCAGGGCGTGTGCCCAGGGTGCTATTCAGTACGTGGGTACAACTGCGAGCAGTAAAATATGCAGCCATGCCGTGAATATACCAGAGCATAATGATGTACACACAGTACTGTCTGTCCTAAGTGTGTGCCAGCACCCCGCTGTGTTCTACTGCAGATATAGGCTTTGTCAGGAAAAAAACCAACCCCTCGTGTTCCAAAACTGAAGAGGTTGGTTTGTTTTTTAAAATAAGTTTTGTGAAGGATAGTGAAGTCTATTATGGTCCTAGATTTCTGATTCCAGGAAGGTAGAAACAATTAGAAGAGGAATTAGGCAGGTACTCAAAATACTGTTACAGGAATTTTCCCTTTGCATTAAAGGATACTTCAGTTGTCTTTTCCATTCTAGTACAGCTCATTCTTCCTTTTTCTTTTCTAACCCAGCTTCTGAAGTGATGAGGATGTGTTTTGTAGGTGCAAAGTCCTTCTGATATAGGTAGCTGGTCCCTGCTGTGGGTAATTGGGATTCTAAACCAAAACCTTGATTATATTCTAAATACAAAATTTGAGATAAGATCTGTAAGTTAGTATGGCTCCTGTGAACTGAAATTCAAATAAATATTTGAACAGAAATAGATTTTAACTATGAAGGGTAAATAGGCAGTACTTGATGAGTATGTGTATCGAAATGTGATACATATATGAAATATATAAATACTATATATATGATAAATGTGGCTCAGGAGATATGCTGTACAACATATGGGTCACATTTTCGGTCTATAGGTAACAGACAATTTTAGTGTTGTGTGATACAGTTTATGTGAACTTTAAATTGATTTCTCTTTCTAAAAGACTGTTTTGAGGTTTACGACCTGAATGGTGATGGATACATTTCAAGAGAGGAAATGTTTCAAATGCTGAAAAACAGCCTTTTAAAACAACCATTAGAAGAAGATCCTGATGAGGGAATAAAGGACTTAGTAGACATAGCCCTAAAGAAAATGGCAAGTACTTAACTCATTGTGATACTTGAGTGTCTGTGTTTCAACATTCCATCAGATCAAGAAATTCAAGCTCCCCTCCTATGGTGGTGTTCAAAAAAATCTCACTTCAAACCAGGTCTTGAATCCCAACTCCTTTTATTTAACCCTGTCTTTTCTATTTGTCAGACTCACCCCTTTTGCATGCCCTCAGCTTAAAGATCCATCTTAACCTTAGTTCTTGACAATGCTGAGTCCAGTCTCATGCAGAAAGAAGCTGTAACTCACTTTGGAGCACCTACATGCACAACCTTTCCTGCAGGTTGCATCCAAAATGAACCCCCTCATGTTTTGGGCAGTCGATAAGTGGGCTGTGCTAGTCCAAGCACAAGCACGATGCTCTGGACATAATGAATCTTCACATATGTAAGAATATATTTGAAAATAATGTACATAATCTTGTTTCATCTTTTCCTTAAGAACTTAACAAATCTCTGATGCATGTTTGAAGAATGTCCAGATCAGATTTAGCTGCTAGGCAGCTGGCTGAGTAGGATATTGCTGCCCATCTCAAGTAACTAAACAACTATTGGATATCCAGAAATGCATTTGTGGAGTCCATGACTGAAAAAAAAAATCACTCTTTGAGCAAGAGAAGAAGAAAATAATTTTTGCATACAATCAAACTAAAAATGGAATCTGTATCAATAAGACACCTGTTAAACAAAATACAATTACTGCAAGTTACGATCCTTCACTAAAAAGTTCCCTTTATTTTGTAGGACCACGACCATGATGGCAGGCTTTCTTTCACAGACTTTGAAAAAGCAGTCAGAGATGAAAATCTGCTCTTGGAAGCCTTTGGACCATGTTTGCCAGACATAAAAGTACATCAATCTTGAGTTTAAAAAAATATGCACTACTTTCTGTACTACTGTAAGGAGATGTTTGTATTATGGTATTAGCTGTCATCACAGGGGGCCTGCTGAAGGCAGCTGATAAATGCTTCAGTTGTGAGATGTGCGTGTGCCAAGTTCCTACCTGCCTTTCACAGCACCACTTGTTCCTTACATACAAGAACACACGTTTACTCAGTGTTTGTCTGTCCTAGGGCAGCAATATAATGATGATCCTCAATGAGCACCCTCTCATACTAAGAAAATGAGACTGTTCTCTTGAATTTTTTATACAAAAGCACTTCAGGGATACAACTTTTCTTTATCTTTCTTCAGTGTCACTGGCACCACTGCCATCACCTCCTTTACAGCCCCTTTTGGGAGAGGCTGCTAACTTTCTGAAAAAAAGAAGCCTTGAGAGTGTTCATCTCAGTGTGGCGCTCATTTTTAATTACATCTAACTGGGCTTTATTTATTAGCAATACAGCTAATTCAATTGAGATTTATTTTTTTGAAGATAGTTGCTTAGAACCATCAATGCTCATTTCCTCAGTGTTAACTGTGGAGAGCATTTTTGCTCTATAATAAAGAATATTTTTTTTCTAATCTAGTAATCATAATTCTGTTTGAACTGCATGTCATTTTTAAATACTGAAACTTGTGCCTTCATAGATGGCAAAACAAAATTCTGAAATACATGCAGTGATTCCTAGAAACAGAAAAGTTGTGTGAGACTGCTGAGAATACAGCAAGTTCTCATCTGCTGGAAACACACTTCCTGCCAGCTCACCTGCCTGGTGGGCTACAGCAGAGGAAGAAAGTCTCACAGCCACGACTGCAGGATGAGTTATCTTGTGCCAGCTGCATAGCAGCTGTTTACAAAATGCCAGGCTCTCAGAAGGACTTTCAGGGGTTTGAGAAAACCCACGTAAGTACTCTGGTTTTTACACCACTGAAAAGGTTTTTAAAAGTTCACTGATCGGCAGAGGAAAATTACTTGTGTTCTGTCAGCGTTGGTGATAAAGCAGGTACACGACTCAGTCTGATCATGGCAAGAGGTAGAAAACTTGGCTTGTTTATTGCTTACAGGTTTCGTACCTTCTACTCTGTACGCCACCCAACTGCTGCCTTTTTATAGGTCTCCAGTTCATTGTTGAAAGAGAACTCTATTTACATGTTCTTTCAAGCCATAAAGGCAATAAATAAATTTCAGCTATGAACTTCACATGAAGAAACCCCATAATCTACTAGATTTCCCAGTGGGGTCATGTTGGGGAATTTTATTTGTACCCCTTGACACAAATTAAACACTCACTTGTACTTAAATGTTATTTTTTAAAATATAATGAACAACTTATGGTGGCAGGACTCTATCCAATAAGCAGTTCTACAAAGATTCCTTTAGTACGCTTCCACCAGCACCAGTCCTATGGGTATCAGCCTGGGGCAGCTGAGCCCAGTGTTGGGTTCACCCCCCCAGCACCAGTTCTGCTGCCCAGAGGTGGCCTGCAAATGCTCCCACTCCAGGATTGTTACAACACAATGCTGTGGATATTTCTTATCACCAAGAGAAATTTCACTCCTTTACATCAGTCATCCCAGTCTCTGTGGACTCTGGCATTCCTGCTGCCAGCCAGTTTAACTCATTCTGCAGCTGGGCCTTCTTGCCCTCCACTGCAGGTCACTCCTTAGTCACACAATTTGAATTTCCCCTTCAGTTCTAACTTTGAATGTTCTGACTGGTCTCTCTGATTACATCATTAATGTGATGCAATTTACCTTTTCTAAGCTAAAAAGCAAGAGGTAGCCCAAGTGTAAAGACTGTCACTGCTTACACATTTCAATTTAAATGTAATTGGAAAAGATGCTAAATCCTTCAGTTAATTGAAAATGAACTTTTTTTTTCTTAACAGAGCAGTATGGCATTTGAACAGAAAACTTTCCAGGAACTTCGTAAACTGTAACTCCAAGTGGAATACTCAATTCAAATACTGTTCTAAGAGGGTTTTTCTTCACCATTCTTCATGGTACAGTAAAAATAGAAGCAATTTGAAACTCTTACTAAGTTTCAGTATTCCTTTACTGTAAAAGCCACTGAATAAATAGGATTTACTTCTGTTACTCTACCTAAATACAGTTCTTCATTGAGTTATGAAATATGTTATAGTATGAGGTACACAAGACAAGACTGCAACAATAATATATTACACTCGTTTGTTCATTTCAAGAAACAAATTGATACAATTTTTAACAGGGAATTGCTTGGAAATACTTGCTTTAATTTTTAACATAAAATTATTTTATACAGTATTTTAAACTATATCCTTTTTTAGAAAGGACTGTTGGAAGATGCTGCCAGCAGCATCTATATTCTTCTTCTCTGCTTTATAAGTGGTTTGGCTGAGCTATTTTCTGGCTTTTCCACAGATGTTCTTGAAACAGAATCTGCTACCTAAATTGGAGGAAGAAAAAAAACACCTTAGTAAACTCTAACAACTTCTCCTTTGTGCTAGTTTTAAAGGCTGTGTCTCCAACATTTGAGTATTGAGAGGAATGTATTACTGTAATCACACTTGTATTGAATTTTCCTGCAGAAAAGGGGAAAAAAAAAGAGACCAAAGGGAGCATTATACCTAAGAGAGGTGAAACTTAGAAGTGCTGCCAGTACCATGTTTATATTTTAACCAGGTAAACCAATTTCAGATACTCAGTGATAGTTACATATCGTAGCACTCTTCCCTCTAACAAAAGTGTTTTCAAAGTAAGGTTTAACATGCATTTTAAACTCAGCTATTCCAGGAAGAATAGGGAAAGTAAAAAACATGTGTTATGACACATTTTAGAAATTTATTAAACATAAGGGATGCTTATTCATCAATGTTGCTGGAGATAAGCTCGTTTTAATCAATGTGAAAAATAATGAAGTCAAACATGACACTAGTCAGCAGGACAGCCTCCAAAGTTATCATGCCTCCTCCCATGGAAAAAAAAGTGTAGTTTACTAAAAAACATTTAGGACCATGCACAGACATTTGTACTTTCTGAAGTGCAGTGTAAGAGGTATGGGATAAAATGGCCTGCAATATTCTGTGTTATGGGAGAGTTCAGTAAGAACACTACCTTTAAGTGGCCTCTAAACTGATAACACTGAGCAAACATTGAATTATCTTAGGGTCTCATGGATAAGAAGCACATGATGTGTTTGGAAATGAAAATACCTGAACTCTCAGAAGCATACCTCTTTCAGTTTATTTCGAATTAACGTCGCTGAAGTATTCAATGAATCGTCATCCATATCCACTTTAGGTATTTCTGGTAGCTGTGGACCAATAACGGCTTCAGTATTGTCCACACTTGGTCCAGTGAGGGAAAACTTGTTACCTTCTTCTCTCTTCCTTTTCCGTTCCTGCAGATGAGTTGTACGAGGCATGAACCTGTCAACTCCATTATCAGTCGGAACCATCCTTGGCTGCATTGAGGAAGCTGGTGGAGTACGTCCTCCCAGTGGTACACTTAGAGTTAGGGATGTGTTGTGACCAGAGTACCCAGAAGTTTCAGCACAGTTGTTATCATAGGCAAATGTCAACAGGCTCTGATTCCAGTTCCCAGAGGGATGCCTTATGTTGTGGGATACCCCGTGAGAACTTGTAAAGCAGGACTGATCCCAATTACTGGCTGCACACGATCTTGATGTACTCCACTGACGGTCACGCTCAGAGTTCTTTGAGACTGTCTTCTTAGGCCTCTCTATTTTCTTTAACACAAAGCAATCTTTAAAACAACAAAAAAGTAGCTTCACTATTTAATATCATTATTAGTTCTAACACAAGAAAAAGCATTTAATACAATTACGGAGGCAATGGCAGTAATATTTCATTCCCAGCCACCTTTCTGTGATTCTTTTTTCATAAGTGGTATCTTTCAAACTGAAGTTTTTCAGCCTAGTCCCTCTGCTGGTTTGTGAGGATGCCTGAGCAGAACTATTTATTTCAGCAGTTCTGAGAACAAGAGGAAAATATTTCTAATATTGCAAATTAATGATTTTTACTTCCAGTTACTATTTCTAGGATAGGCTGTCTTGCAACATTGAAAAAACAGGTGTTTTGATGTTAAAAATCAGTGATTTTATACTCTTTGATGTCATTCATTGCTTGGGGATATTTAAAGTACATAAGCACAAGAAAGAAGAAGCCTGCGCTCAGCAATTTGCTTATTTCTCAGCTTGCTCAGCCTCCAGTGCTGCCTGGGAACTCTGCAGTACAGCAGCCTTTGTAAACCCAGTCCATTCTTAGTGTTTCTTCAATGCCAATATGTAGGCTGGAGAAATTCTTTGTGGAAGGTTCTGGTATAGTCACATTCCTCACAAAACTGCCCCTTCGGGCATGCCTGAGTAAGCTGGAACAAGGGTGAAATGATCTCAGACTTCCTGCCAGTGCTTAACATTTCTTATAATGTTTCAAAAAGAAAACAAAAAAAGAATGAAATACTTCATTATTAAAGCTTATGCATTTTTTTATTTTAGTGCTAACCCAACCCAAAAAGCTCCTTTGAAAAAGATGCAGCCCTCCAAATACTGAAAAGATTTCTCTATTCTTCTGCAAACATACTTAAAACACATCTTTAAAACAGCCAGATACAAAGAATTTTCTTTAATGGCCACTTAAACCAAACACCCACCCACCCACCCCTGAAGTGAGATGTTAAGATTGTATAGGAAATGTCATTACAAACCTCTTTGATTTGTTGCTTTTGCTATATACTTTCTTCTATCCTGCAACTTCTCCCTAGTTTCTTGGACTGTTTCAAACTCCGGAGCATAGCACACATGCAGCAAGCTACCAAAGAAACTGCGCTCATCCATTTTTTTCTTGGCCACCCTGAAGGGAATTAAATTGTGTTGGCAAAACTGAGGATTTTTACTTCAACTCTCTAGATTGTAAACAAAGAAGGTGTAAAAGATTAAGATAGGAAGAGGCACATATTGCCCCATCCAATACCTTGCACATTGCAGCTTTTGGAATTTTATAAGATAAACCTCAGTAAATTCCTCTGCTGGATATTCATCTAGAGCATGATACTCTTCAATGGCACCATATAATGCAAATTGTTCAACTAATTCCTTCATAACGCCCAACGCAGGAACTCCCTGTATCAGTAAATAGCGAGATTCCAAGTTGATTGTATAAACCTGGAAAAAAAAAAACACATATAGTTTTAAATGTTCATATTCTTGCTTTACTGCAGAAGTGAGGAATTGTCTCTATGTTTTCTGTTGTTCTTCAAATCCCCACAGGATGCTGAAAATCCCTCCGTACTCTATCTTGACTTTGGATTCTTACAGGACCAGTAAGTGCACAGTTATCTGGGATCTCTTCATCACCTAGCAGGAACTGAACTCAAGCCTCTTACTCAAAGTAGAACACAAATTAGAGTTGACTGTTCTGCCCCAGGCCAGAGAACTGCCATTTGCTGAGTAAAATCTCTACTCTTTGGCCAATTTCCTTGCAAGACTGACAAGTAACCAGTTAATATGGGACACTGTCAATATAAGGAAGAAACCACGGGAAGGGCTGCCTTGTTCACAGGCTGAGAGGCCACGCAGGTAAAACACAGGGAGGAAAGAAAATAAGTACCAGTATGCCTTGGGGCAGATGATGGGTGTAGAAAGCTGTCTCCTCACTATGGTGATCAAACAGCATGTTTTTAAAATAAACAAATTCAAGAATGCTGAGCGACACAAGGTCTTCCCCCAGCAGGTTAAAAACCAAGCAAACCTGCTTTGTGTAACGACTGTTACATAACACAGGCTCTAAGGAAAGGCCTGTGACAGCTCACTACATACAACATGTAGCCAAACCATTAAGATCAATGGAAATTCATTCTGACTTTGTTAAACAAAACAACAGCAAATGACAAACACATTCAGACTGCAAGAGTTACACATCTTTCTCACAAAACAGCAAATGCAGGAGAAAGAGGGAACCACTTAGGAAACCAGCTCTCAAACTGCTGTCATGGAAAAGTCTCTGCAAATAGGTCACGTAAGTTGTTCTTGTGACAGCAGCGTGCTCCTACCTGCTCTCCTTCCGAGTCACCCCTAGCAGATGCCATTACAGCTCCCTGTATGGTAACTGTGCTCACAAAAAGCACATCCACCACGTCTGCTACTGTAACGAGCAGCTCCTGCTGGGCTGCGGCGAGGCCCACGATGCGCGACCTTCCCTTCATCTCCCGGGAGCTGCTGGGCACCAGAGACCAAGTACAAACGTGCACACGAGTCCTGCCGAGCCCCGCGGCACCGGGAGCCCCGCGGCCTGCTGGCCAAGAACAACGTCCAGCTCCGCAGCTCTCCCTGCGCTGCCCTTTGGGTTTGCATTTTGCACAGAACCAGCCCACCCGTGCTGCGCGCATCAGGGATTAACTCAGAAAGCACAACGTAGAAATTACGAGATCCACCGGACCCAATCCCGAACCCCGACGCGCCGCAGCACCACGGGGAGAGGAGGAACCGGGAAGCGGCCCAGAGCGGGGACAAGCGCTAGCACAGGAGACCGGGCTCCAGCCCACCGCCGAGGACAAGGCGCTTCGGGCCCCGGCCCCACCTTCACGGCGCGCGGCCTTCGCCCCTCCCGGTACTTGGCGCGCGACTCGCAGACCCCCAGCTGCGCGTGATGCTTGCAGGCGTCACCCAGCTCGCCGCTGCTGCCGCCCGCCGCCATCTTCCCATCGCCCACTGCGCGACGCGTAGGCAGTTCCAGCTGCTCGCCGAGAGAGCAGCCAATCGGACGACGGGCAGAACTCTCATTGGCTCCCGCTGAGGCGGAAATCGACGGTGTCGATGAGCCAGACAGAAGGAGCCGAAGCCCTCGATAGAGAAGCCAATCAGAGGCAGGGAACGGGTATAGGCCGCGTCCGCATTGGTTGGCAGTGGGCTGTACCATCGTCCCGGGGGTGGCGGGGGGAGAGAAGGGGGAATTTTGGGAAGGCCTGGCCCGCCCGCCTCCGGGTAGGCAGCTCCCGGCTGGGGCGGAGCGGGCGCGCAGTAGCGCCGGGCTGCGGGGCCCGCCCGGCCGCCGGCATGTGGGGCAGCAGCAACCCCGGCGGAGGGGGAGCTGGAGCCGCCGCGGTGACGGTTGTTCTGAGCGGGACCCGAGACTGCTTTCTGCACTTGCCTCCCGAGCTGGCCTCGCAGCTCCGCCTGCAGCAGGTACTGGGGCGGCTCCACTCCGGGGCCTGGGCGGAGGGACGCCTCAGTCAGAGAGGATTGTGGGAGCGCACCGTCCGCGTGTGTCCCCCCTCGGCATCCCGTTGCTACGGTGACACGGAGAGACCTCCTCCCTCTTCCTTCCTTTCCGCCTCACCCCACCCCGCCCCCCCAAGCTGCGGTGTCGCCGTGGTGACAGCGCGCGCGACCCCCTCCCGTGCAGCGCGGGAACCGACTCCCTCCTCACACACCCATCCTCTCTCTCCCCCCAGCCCCCGGGGTCTCAGCCCCGCCTGTCCTCCGTTCATTGCACTGAACCGAGGCGGGACCAGGGGGTCCCTCCCGCCGAGAGAAGAGTTGCAAGAAATCGGCTTAGCTGTTGGCTTCCGCTGAAACGGTGGCTTCATTTCTGCTACGGTTTCTGGATGTTTTAGAAATTTGCTGGCAAGAGAGAGAAAAAAAGGAATGCAATTGCTTTGAACTCTTGTAGCATCATTCTGTCCATAGTTGGTTATAGCAGGCTCCTGCTTTTAGTGAGCTGCAAAATTAAAACATGTAATCTTCAAAATCTTGATAGAAATAGCATATTAAATGCAAGCTCCTGAGTAAAAATAAAAAGGGGATAAATAATTATGTTAATAGATTACACTGAGTAAATCTTAAAAAACTCAAATGGGATCAAAAGCTAAATACAACTGCAGGAGATATTGGGTAAGTGACAAAATGGTCTACAAATCTCAATGTTGTGTGAAGATTAAGATGTGGGGAGAAGCTTCATCTGTATGAGTACAGGGAAGAGCTGTATATTTAGTATTCCATTTGGTAAAAGGATCTTGGAACCATTGTAGATATTGTCTAAAAATGTTTTCAGGGCCCAAAAGTCAAATAATATTAGGAATTACTAGGATATAGTTGAGAACAAAACAGAAAAGATCAGTGTGTTGAAAAGTAAATCTGTGTATATATCCACAGTGTATATTGTCTTGGTCACTTGATTTGCATAAGAATAGTCATTTTTGAAAAAAAAACCTACAGAAAATGTCAATTGAGTGATACAATGTAGGCTATAGTCTCTTTGTATGGAAACTGACTGAAGATATCAAGATGCTTCAGTTTGGAATCAGAAGAGCCGAGCAGCTCTGAAACAGATCCATAAAATCATTTTGGTCTGAGTTTATGTGATTTGTGACTTATTTTCAGTATTCCTCAGCTTATGACAGCACTCCTGGAGTCCGTGCAAATGTTACTGTGCATTGAAATTTAAGCATATGTCTGTGTTTTCCTTATTTGGGAAATAGAAATGCATAGTTACACATTTCTGTAAGATATTTGTTTGATAGACTATAATACAGAAGAAGGGAAGAGGAATTGTTTTCTGTACTTAAAGATAGTCCATAAAAATGAAAAGCTGTTTCATAATTGAAACCAACACACATTTCTACCCAGGGAGGTTGTGGAGTCTCCTTCTCTGGAGACATTCAAAGCCCACCTGGGTGTGTTCCTGTGTGACTTGGTCTAGGTGATCCTGCTCCAGCAGGGGGATTGGACTAGATGATCCCTTCCAATCCCTAACATTCTGTGATTCTGTGATTCTATGTTGAGAGTTATACAAATAAGTAACATGGGGAAGAATTCTAAAGAAGGTCATGATTAATAAGAAGTTGGCCAATCTGCCAGAATTAAAAAAAAAAATCCCTCGTTGCTAACAGAAACACTCTTTACTAACATGTTTTAAATGCTGCAAGTTATTGTTAGGGAATACTAATTCAAATAGAACATCTAAAATCCAGAAAATATTTTCAGTTCCTTTGATCTCTCTAATTAAACACATTTTAGGTTGACTAATAGTCATGTTATTTAACTTTTTTGAGGTTAATTTATATTATCTCTTTGAAACTCATAGGGCCAAGCTGTGAAAATATCCTGTGGTTATCAGCCTATATTTTTGAGCTGGATGGAAATGAGGCACCGAGGTCACCAGGGTGAAAGTATTGCAGAGATTAACAGACACTTAGCAGAGAAACTTGGCATTGCAGATGGAGACCAGGTTTGTAATGCAATCTTTTTTTTTTTTTTTTTCCATTTAAACAAGGAATATATTGCAAGATACCTGAAAAGGTTGTAATTTACAAGTTATCTGTGATCTTGTTCCATGTATTTAGGCAATGACTTTATCTGTATCTGCTCATAAGAAAATGTAACTGTCATGAAACATCTGAAACATGAAAAGTTTTACTTATTAAGTCATTGATAACTGCCTAAATAATGCTAGGATAGGCTTGCGGGTGGGTATTTCCAGAGTTTGAGCCACTATCTGCAGTGCCATTAATTTTAGGGAAAACGTTTTTAAGCAATTAAACAATTTTGGAATTATCTCATGGGAATATTTTGGCTGGAGTTCCTGTTATTTTAGAGCAATGACTGGCGTACTGTATATTTCTTCTTGTTTTACTTATTTGGGATTTAAATTTTCATCCTTTTTTTCTTCCTTCACCATATGTCCCCGTGTGTCCTTTCTTTGAACATGTATTCAATTTAGCCTCTTACTCTTGGGCACTGTGTTAAACTTACTGTAACAGATTCTTTCATTGAACAGAGGTTGAGAGGCAGGCAGAGCTTCTGACAGGGGACTATTAACATCTCAGCATCCAAGGGTTTTTTTTATATTAGTAGGTAGAGATTTAAATGAACAAGAATATTACTCTACACAGAGTTACTGTGTAGTATATTTATATACATGGAAAATTTTATACAGCATAACAGAAGACATCGAAGACTGTGGCTCAGAACAGTGTGTTACCTTGTTTAGTTTTTTAGCATATTCTGTCTAGAAATGACGTATATCTATTTGCAGAACTTTACAAGTTTAGTGGCAAGGTAACCACCCTTTTGTGTTCTAGCAATTAATAGCCTTCAACAGAAAAACAATTGACAAAGGAAACCTAAGAAAACCTCACCCACCTGGTGCCTTGAAATAATGATCTCTAAAATTGATTGAATAAATGAAAAATTAGGTAGTTTTGACGTTGTTTTGCATTCAGGAATTGCACATTTGCTGTGTTTCAAAATGATATGCTCTTCTATTTACCATGTTGGGGAAGAGATACTCCTCTCAACTTTTGCTTCAGACTGAGAATCTAGAGGAATTTAAAATCAATTGTTACTTTTATAAAAGCTTACTTGAAATAAATCTCACTCAGAGGACAGGTAACTAGTTTTGTCTTGGGAGAAATTCAATGAAGTTTACATAAAAATGTATGACATGATATTGTTTGAAAGTTGTTACTTTCTGTCAAATGGAACCTTTGGTACAAATTACCTTTTCTAATAGATGTTTAATGCTTTCTCAGAAGCCTAAGCCACAATAGCTTTTATCATTCCTCCTGATACGCAGGACCTTAAAACTTTTCTCTGAAAGTGGGGCTGCTTCCTGTGAAACCATTCATAAAGGAGCTGATTTTGCTTTTGTACTGTACTTTTTCCTCATTTCTTCTTTTGTTTCTGCCTTATCCAAATTTGTACACAACTTGACAAATTTTTCAGCATTCTGGAGTCCAGCACATTTAAAAATAAAAATTAAAAAAATGCGAAGACAGTTATGTGATCAGTATGCATTAAAAATTGATTATTTGTTATCAGCTGATAAAGCTCGATGCTTTTCACATTCCCTTCCATCCACAGTGTGTTGAAGTCCCCGGGCATGCCCAATGCAATCCATTTCCAGTATGATGAACATCCATCTTCTCTTATGAATTGCCTAGTGACATTAAAAAGATGTATGTTCAAAGTAGTGAAAACATAATGGAGGAGATGTCAGATTTCTAGCTGAATTAAAGATGGAGCTTTCCTGTGTTTTAAAAGTAGGAAGTTAAATATTTTGAAATGATGTTACTTTTGCCAGGTATTTCTTGAACCCTGTTCCCATGTCTCCTCCTGTCAGCAAGTGGAAGTGGAACCACTCTCAACAGATGATTGGGAAATTCTGGTAATAAAACCTTTTCCTCTGTTCTTGTCCTTCTCTTTCAGATGACAGAGATTTTGACACAAGCAGTTTTTTTGCACAATGCCCCATTCTTTCCAGCCCCTAAGGAAATACTAAATGTGGCGGGGTTTAATTGTATTTTATATTTCAAATGGTGTATTAGAAAGAGGTAGAGTTTTTATCTTCAAACAAATGTTAAAGACGCATGCCGTATTGAATTTATAATGATATCCCATTTTCCCAGGAACTGCATGTCTCCTCTCTTGAAAAACATCTTCTCGACCAGATTCGAATAGTCTTTCCCAAAGCCATCTTCCCTGTCTGGGTTGAACAGCACACGCACGTTTACATCAAGATCGGTAAGCAGCGCTGAAGGTTTCTGGGGGACCTTGAGTAAGCTGTTCTGCAGGGGGGGTGCACTCATTGACCTGCCTTGTTCATACTCAGGTACACTTATGCCAGCAGCCTCCTATGGGAGATTAGAGCCATGCACGGAGCTTCTGATGCTTCCCAAAACACGTGAATCTGAGGAAAATATCACCAGCACGCCTTCCACAGAAAGTGACGTGTTGCTCAAAAGTTTTGTGAAAAATAACATGGAGCAAGAAGAAACAGTAAAGGATCCTTTTGCCAAACAACCTTACTTAAAGACGGGAGTCCTTGAACAGAGTAAGGCTGATGCAAACATGACGTTTGGCTCAAATGTTCTCCCAAATATATGGAATTTCTTCGGAAGCATTTTCTCTCATACGTCTGAGCAGAAACAAAAGACTTTGTGTGATAAAGATGAAGTGAGCACCTTCAGAGACAAGCTGCTGAACTTGATTCACATGGATTCTGTTTTTAGAGTATGTCAGTGCCAGCCTCCCAGTGTACAGAATGCAGCTGCCACTCATGCATTTCTGAAACACAGTGCTGTTCATGTTTTTCCATGGAATTTAGAATTTAATGATTTGGATCCAAATCCTCTAGTATCTTATGGGAAAATTAATGAGCTGCTTTCCCCAAGACAGCGTCATCAAGAAGCAAAGCAAAATCAGCCATTTGAAAAGCAAAAGCATTTGACTGGTACACAAGACAAAAATCATTCTAATTCTGATAGCAGACAAGCACCCAGTGAGGGATCTGTTGTTCAAATCGTTTGGAATGGATTTGAAGACCTAAAGAGTGCCATAGAGTATGGCCACAGTGGGGAAGCCCTACATGTTGGAAGAGTTTGGGTCAGTTTGAGCACGCTATCTTTTGGGCTTTTTATTGGATAAGATTTTCTATTGGATAATTGTGGAACTGGCTAATTAAGATGAAGTTTTGGGATATAGACTTTATGTTAAGCTCTCAAGTAGAGTATACTAGAATCAAATAATATTTGCTAGAGCTGTGCTTTGCTAAGCTGTCTCATTCTGGACTGTTACTTACTGTCATCCCCCAAGACATACAGGTGTACTCTGGGTTTCTACACCCTTAGCATTTTTCCACCAAATGGGGAAAATTATTTCATGTTTCTGGAGGAAATACATCCTTACTTCAAAATCTGTTGGTAGTCACTGTACTCATGAGAATGTGAAATATCTACTTACATACATTCAGTACTGCATAATGAGATTCTTTTCGGCAGTTATCACTTTAAAATGTGCTTTGGACTCTAGCTGTCATCAAACTGTGAAGTAATGGGATCATATAACCTAGTGCTACATGATATTTTCAAGTGCTTTTATATACTCTTTAAAACAAATGTTAAACTATTTTAGTTTTCATATACTATTTTGCAAGGTGCCACAAGCCTCAGTGTGCAGACATCGACATTTCAGCTTGTTCTGATAGAACTACAGCCTGCTTATATTCTTTCTTTCCTGGAAGCACATATGGGCTCAACAAAAATAGATAAAACGCACTCGAAATCACCATTTGATTATTTTGACATAATACTTCTCACCATTCAGTTTTTTTTGTTGTTGTTGAGAATGAGAGCAAGAGCCTGCAGCGGTCTTTACCACTAATTCTTTTGAGAGACGTTAAGAATTTTCCAAATGCCAGCAATTCTGAAGTCTTTGAGACTTAATAAACATTTATGAGATGTTTTCAGTTTGGATATGTTTAAAACAGCATAGAATACTTGAAAAGTAAGTTTCCTTTTCAAAAGGGTAAAGTGACTAGTACAGTTTAGGGAAATTGTATTTTCTCTCTGTTCTGCAGGTGTGCTTAGTTCTGATCCGTGTAATGGCCTGTTTATATTTACTTGCCCGTGTAAAATTAATTGTAATCAGCAAATGAAAGTAAAGTTGTTTTTCTCCTATACTCAAAGCATTATTACAACATCTTAAGAATTCTTCCTGGTTTTTCTTTCTCACCCTTTTGGTATTCACTTAAAGAAGTTAGTAGATGGTTGGCTCTGGGGAGCACTTTTGCAAATAGGATAAGAGACAATTGGAAGTGATGTTGTACTTTATATGCATATGTTTTACCTTCTGATATTTCCTTTTTCTTTGCTTTTATTTTAAATATTTCAGATTCCAGGTGGTCTGAGAAAAAAGCTACACATTGAAATACATTCGACAGTCCGAATTCAGTCAATTGAATCTGTTCCTAAAATTCCTCTATCTCTTAGACTGCAACCCAAACAAAACTTAGTGAGTTGATATTCTTGATCATATATTTGTTCATATGTTGGAAAACCAATAATGTCACTGTGGTCAAGGTTGGGTCTTTTTCAGTTTCATTTGTTAGATGATAGTTTGGAAGTTGTCTGTTATGACATCATTGCAAAGGAATTTATTTTTTTAATAATTTCTTGGGTTTTTTCCTTTTTCCTGTGTAAGTCATTTCAGTTAAGGAGGTGCTATGATCCACTTAAAAAAGGCTTATCTTGTAATACTCTTTTGTATTTTGATCCATGATACTTTAAGCATCAAGCCACTGAATTTTGTTTTGAATTTCGTAAATACTTCAAGTATTTTGGCATGCTATCTGTTTAAAGGAACTGGTGAAGGTCACAGAGGGTACAGGAAATAGAACTTCTGAATTTTGACTCCTAGTTTCCTGAAGCTATTAGAGGAATGCTGTATAGTACCTTTTAAATCATAAGGTCTTCTGTTATTCTTAAATTGTGAAAATTTCTGATGCCTTTCTTATTAAAAAGGATGTCGACATGAAGAAGGAATGGCACTGGTAGGGGAAAAGATGGATTTTCTGGTTTATTAGGTCTCAAACATGAACTGTTGTCAAAATAGCAGTAATAATCGATAATACTTTTGCATCAAACCATCTGCAGTATATTAATACTGGTTCAAACCTAGCAAGTTTTAAATGTATACTTTTAAGTGTATAAAAACAAATACAAAAAAGAAAAAGAATCAGGATTGTGCTGCTCTGGTTAGGAACTCAGTAAAGAGGTATGTGATCAAGACTCAATTTCTTTTTCTATTCCATTTATCTAGGTGATCTGTGGTAAGTGGTTTGGTCTCATTGCCTGCCTGTTGAAGTTTGTTGGTGGTGCCCCTGGCCTGTATGAGCTCAGGCTTCTTTGTGTAGGAAGCAGAGTATACAGGGAAGAGAGGGTGTGGTGAGCACCCAAAATGGGTCACAGGTCAATCCTGGAATATACCTTGGGTGCTCTTTCAAATCTGGGAGCTGAGCAGTGCTCTTGAGTCTGGCAATACAAATCAGTAAAACAAGAATAAAAGCTTTTCCTTACTCTGACATCAGTGTTCCAAAGATGAAAACTATAGAGGTGGTGGAAGATTCATCTGTTGATACAGCAAGGGCTGGTCATGTGCTTTTATGGAGCAGTTGATAGAAATAGTGTTTGTTGGCAAGATGGTATTTTATAGTTAGATAAAACTCTTGACATCGTCTTCCGTCTTTTTTTTACGTAAGAAACAAACAAATGCCTCATACATAGGAAGAAAACAGTTTTGCTTACTAGCACCTTGGTTTGTTTTATCTCCTCCTTTCTTTTTTCCTATTTAGCATAAAGATATACATGAAGATGATGTTAAATCTGCTTTCGGTTCTTGGCTGCAGGATTCCACTACTGACAATCTCCCATGGGTAACGACAAGCACAGACTGTATAAATCTGTCTGTTAGAGAAGGTAAGGGCAATACTGTCCTTTGCTGTAGCTGTCTTAACTGCTCATGACAGAATTTACTTGGGCAATATGCCATTTAATCTCTGTGTTCACCATTTAGTGTAGCAGGTACCTCTTTACACTGAAACTGTAAGCATGAGTTATACTTTAGGAATGATTTTATCTTTTATTCTTTTGGTTTAGATTATATTGTACTAATTCAAAATATGTTAATCTGTTTAATCTTGTGAGGAATGAAGATTGATTTATTTGAAGTTTTAATAGTTGTTCCTTGGGTTTTTACAGGAATGGAGGAATTTGTCCTTAGCATAGTCCATACTGCACAAATGGAAGAAAATAAGTCTGAGAATGTTTTTATACTGAGTCCCAGTTTGCTGCAAAAGACTAATATACAAGTAAATATCACATAGTATCAGGTATCAAGTAATTTGACTTGTTATATTTGGTTAAACATATATTGCATTTTATAGATAGCATTTTTTTGCTTCCCTTTAAAAATAAATAATGTCAGTCTGGTCATTAAATTATATCTGCATTCTTTATATGCTCTTTTAGAGCCTGAGGCATTGATGGGATTCCAGGTATTCCACACTTGTCACTGAATTTCATAGTCCATATCAAACTCTCAGAAAAAACAGTTAGAGCAGAGGAAAGTCAGCAATGTCCAAGTTTGAACAGACTATTGTTATACTTCGTTGTTCTTTCCTTTAATACCTAAACCACTGTAAAATCACTTCACAGTGTATCTGGCAGGAACAATAGCTTGTTCTGATAAAGATGAAACATATTTGCCATTCAGAGCTACCAAGCTCACCCTGCCTTCTTGTATGTATTGTTCTGTGCTTCTGTCTCTTCAGTCTTTTCCTTTCTCAGGAGAATAAATATTTCTTTTTAATATTAGGATTAGTGTTTCCATTAATAATTCTGGTTGAACCACTGGCTGTGACTCCAGGTTAATGGTTATAGGAGTGGGATAACATTTTTACTTTTCATTTTTAAACTGATGCAGTTAAATTATGGTGTAGCATTAAGGTGTCCTCTTTTGGCTGTTTGGAATAGTTGGGAAATTTTTCTGCAAAATTTAGGATTCCTGCTCAAGCAAAACAAGAGCTTTGTCTCTACTGATAATAGAGTAGTACAAAAAGGCTTCTACAAATTGCACTTGTGAGTGGTAATAAGATGAAAGGGCAAAGTACATTTCTTAATAGCAGTATCAGCATCTTTTACCAGCCTGTTCTTATCTGTGAACCTTTCTGTAAGCCCTGTTCTCTTGCCCAGCTTTCCATGTTAGCTCCCCAGTGAACTAGACTGAAAAATTAATGCAGATGAAAACAGCCAGGTGTTTGGTCAGGTTACTTTTCACCCAGCTCAGACTCCTGATCTCATTCACTGTCCTGCCTCACAAGTGCTCATGCAGCACAACAGGGGAGGGCACAGGAGAAGAAACGAGTAGTGACATGTAGGGAAAGAGATGATGGGCTGGGTAGGCTGGTATAAACAACACTTGGCCTAACATCTAATCGTAGGTTGTTACGTGATTGTAAACACTGCGTTGTATCTTGGACATAGTTGTATCTTGGACATAGTTGCATCTATACCATTTTACCAATGCACCTTTTTTTCAAGTGCAGTAAGCTTCAGCAAAGCGTACATGCAACATTTTCTTTATACAATTCCCAAAATGGCTAGTCACTTCTACTTCTTCTGTAGTTCTATTTAATATAAAGTACTAACTCTTTTCTTTTTTGTAGGTTCTTTTACATCCTCTAACTAGAAGTGCTGATGGTGACAGCCAGCCACCTGTGTGTGACACAGACAGGAACCTTCCTTACCACAAACTAAACGATTTAGGGTGAGGCATTTTCAGAGTAGAAAACATGGGAGGGAATGGGAATTTAAAAAAAAATTTAAAAAAATTGGTGGAAATGCAGACTTTTGAAAACTAAGCCAGATCTATATAAAACTCTCTATCTTTTGGCATATGTCATGTTCAAACCTTATCCAGCTAAATGTAGATGGTTAATTTTGTCCTCTGAACAGTCTTACTGCAGTAAATAGAAAACTTTGTGACTGAAGGCACTAACGTACTGAAAAGTTCACCATGTCTGGCAGTAGGATGGAAGGTCTCAGAACCGCGTAAGTTTCAGAAGAAATACTGGTAGTTCAGTTGCTTTTGGTGTACTTCTAAGTAGTATGAAACAGACCTGTACATAGCAGTAAGGAATTCTGGGGTTGTTTTAGCTGGGGTATCCAAATGAAGCAAAACTTACTATGGGTTGCAGTCCATCTGTCAGACCTCTTCCCACAGTAACTTAAATCTATTTAACTTGTTTAACTACATTTAATAGTATGGGTCTCAAAGAAACTTAGTTCCTACAAGTTTTATCAGAATTGTCAGCTGAGGAGAGAGATGCAGAGTTGTGTGTCCACCAGTAAAATGTGCAATGTAAGCTCAACAGCTACTCTGTTAGCCTGGTAGGTGGCCAGTGGCAGAGGTGTAGTCTGGAACTAGCCATAGGACATGTTGGCTCTCTTCCACCAAATAAATAATATGTAAATCTGTGGTCATTAGTGTAAGGGAAAACAATGGTACTGTGCAGCAAACTTTAAGTAAGGATGGTGCAGGGGGAGCACAAGAGACTTGGAGTGTTGCGGTAGTATGTATCAGCGTTGTGAAAGGCAACTGAGGATATTACTGAGAGGTTGTGAAAAGCAACTGAGCGTATTATTGTTGAAGAGAGAATGGAAGCTGCTGTGGGGTAGTGTGGTAGGGATGGGATGTGGAATGGTAGGGATGTTAGAAACCAGGATTCCTTTTCTCCTGCTGTTTCTCACGGAACAGGAGTTTTTGTTTGAAGTTGAAATACCAGATTGATAGCCTTGCTGTTTGTGGACCTGAAAGGAGCATCATTGTGTTGAAAGTCACAAAGATTTAGTACCAGTGAAGGATAAGAATGTCTTCAAATTAACTATGTGTTGCTTTAATTCTGAAATGACACAAGTTTTCTGACCCGGGTATGCTCCATGTTTTACCAATTTGTTATATTCTTTGGTAGGTTGTTACTCGAATGTTCAAACAGAAGAAGCCCTAAAACATGGTTAGCTCTTACCTACTGAGACTACCTCATGACTAGATAACCCATTGTAGGGATGTTCTGCAATGTCTTGTCTGTGTCCCCTGTGTCACACTGCAGAATAAAGATGCTGTCTCTTCAGATTGAATTGTCCTTAGTTTTTTCTTGAAGAGCTGAAGTATGTCACAGTGTGTCAGCATTGAAACTTCACCATACTGCAAGCTATTACTATTTATAGTGTGTGTACTGATGCTACCCTAGGCCATTTAATGTTTTATTTGCTCTGCAGTGGAGTGGACAAATTAGGAACATCCTGCTTCGAGCACATAAGCCACAGTCTTCTGGGGCGTCCTTTATCCCAAAAGCTGGCTGCCATTGCTGTGGGGCTGCGAAGTGGAGGGGTGCTCCTCACAGGAGGAAAGGTACACACTTCACTACTCACAAACCTTCCCAGGTTGTTTTCCATAGTTAAAAAACTGTTTTCATTAGTTTTCTTTGACACCATGTGAATTCCAAAGAATTAAAGAACAAGCTGAAAAAAGAGGAGTTAACTGAACAGAGTTAATTCAGTAAAACATTATATTATGTATACACATTATATGCACACTTCTTCAATATATATTAATGTTTTGTGTATATATATACACTATATATATAATGTAAGTTGTAAAGATTGATATCAGTGTAAATTCAATTTGTTCCCTTAGAGGATTAATCTACTTTGTGCTTATAGTATAATAAACACTTCTTGTCTCTGAAATATTTGACTGAAAACAAGAATACAGTATTTTCTCCGTGTTCCAACATGAAACAGCAGTGGATTTGATACTTTCTCTGTTGTCTCTTATGGTGATCCATTTAATGCCATATTCCACTGAAAGTAACAGATGTCTTAACACTGAACTCAGTGGAATCAGAACGCTATCTGTAGTGGATTTGTTTATACTTGTTTCAGTCTTTGGCTTTGGCCTCTACTAAGTGATATAAAGACAGAATATATATATATATATAGACACACACACTTTTGGTGGGGAATAAAAACAGTGTGCACAGAGCTTTCCCAGCCTGTTGACTGATGCACACAGTGACAAAAACTCCACAGAAACAGAAGGAACCAATTCTGTCAATTTACATTAGCTCACATTTATTTTTGTAGGGAAGTGGGAAGTCAACATTAGCAAAGGCCATCTGCAGAGAAGCATTCGATAAGCTGGATGTTCATGTAGAAGTAATTGATTGTAAAGCTTTTAGAGGTATGAATTTTATAATTTTTAATCCCAAATGTTTGCTATGCAATGAAGAAGCACAATTATATAGTTATTATATTTAGTCTGAATAATTTCCTAGTATTATTACTGCTTTTTCAGGGATATTTGATGCCCTGAAATGAGCATCTTTAACAGTTTGATGAAGATACAGCTGCCATCATAGAGCTGCGTATTTCACATTTCTTTAAGTTCTGTCCCACATACCACCACAAAATTCAAACCATGCTTGCTATGCTTATTTCTAATTGCTACAAAATAGGAAGAAGTTGCAAGCTGAACTGTGTGGTTTTTTTAGCTGTCCTAGCTGGAACAAATGTTACACTAACAAATCCTAAGTATTTAAGGATACCTGTATTAATCAGTGAAAGGATGAAGGATTGAAAAAACAGCTGAAACCTGATTTATAGCATATTTACTAACCTGGTGTCATCTAACAATCATGATCATAGGCAATGATGAGATGAATCCTTAGATTTTGTGAGTTCAAAATAAGTATTTTGTGCCAAAGATGGAAGAGGACAAAAAAGTCTTTTTTTACTCTCCCATTTACTGGCTTTTCTAAATAGTCTTGGTGTTACAGAGAAGGAGAATTCTCAAATGTTTTCTTACAAAGCCCTTATATTGCATGGCTATACTCTTTTTGCTTAGGTCTCTACTAAGCTCCTTGCTGCAGAGAAAAAGTGAAAGATTGATAAAGACTTAGGTCCTTCACTCTGAAAAAATCTTCCAATTACAGGACTCTTTAGTAGCTAACTTAGAGTGCTGCAGATACTGGTCTGTTTTTAACTGTCTAGAAACCAGATGTATAGGCTTCTGTAGAGGTTAGTGAAAGATGATTAATCTCATTTTAGGACAGGTGGATCCTTCTAGTACTTTTTTGGTAAAAGATGTAGACTTTTTTCTTTACTAACTGTTGACTCTGGTCTAATCTTGGTATCTGGGTTAATAAGAGTAAATTTAAGCTTTGTAGTATTACATGAGCAAGAAGTAGTCAGTCTGATTTTTGGGGGTTTTTTGTTTGTTTTTTTTCCTTTTTGTCATTAAAGTTGTATTTCTGTTTTAGGAAAAAGATTAGTAAACATAAGGAAAAACGTGGAAGAAGCTTTTTTAGAGGCAGCGTGGAGGCAACCATCCGTTGTTTTGATGGATGATCTTGATCACATTGTTGGAGTGCCTTCTACACCAGAGCATGAGAACAGCCCTGAGACTATTCAAAGTGATAGACTTGCTTATGGTAATACTAGGCTTCCTGTCTCTGGATAAAAATGTAATGCAGCTTAGAATGTCTTGCACCTGAACTGCGCTGTCCTACCTGGACAGTTCTGTCTATATCATTGTTGCCTCTGGACCATGTGGTACACCAAGGCAGGGATTCACAAGTTATGGTATGTAGACCAGTTGTGGACCACTAGCTGAGTCAAAATGGTCCATTCTGGAGCTTGGAGTAGTTATTGCCAGTGGTAGGTGCACACCGCTGCTGGTGGGAGTGCCTCTTGTCACTACCACTGCCAGTGGCAGAGGCCTCTCAGTTTGTTTTTATATTGTTCAGGCCCTCAAATACATTGCAAATTGCTTACAAATTACAGATGGATCCTTAAATGATCAATGTTATAATTGACATATCATTAAAATTGATCCTGTTTTCCATAATTATTATTTATAATTACAGAGATATATAAATTTTATACTTACTGGTGTTTAAAACGAACTTCTTTTAGCTGAGTACTACCTTCTTTATTACCCTACTTGGTGTATTTTGTAAAACTTTTATTGTACAATGTAAGAATCCACAGATTTTAAAATTAAGGTTATCAATTGTAGTTTGACATTCTGTATGCAGTTTCTTTTTATGCCCTAAAATCTGGGCAGGGATAAGTTGCAAAATAATAGGTTTAAGTAATCAAGATTAATATCTTTATTTTTTTAGCTGTATTCAATTCTGTTCATGTAAAATTAAAGCTACAGCAAAAAAATCTTCCATTTAATAGCTCATTTTGAGGGAGCAAGCATAATTTTTTTATTAAATTACTTTTGAAGTTCAGAAAATCTGTCACTTCTTTTTTGAAAATGTGCAGTTATTTGCAGAATCGTTTGTGTTTCTTATTACTTTATGTATAGGTATAATAGAGTTTAAAGATTATTCCTTGAAGATCTACCTTGCATCCATAATATCTTTGACTTTCTTTTTTGTTGTTTTTTTTTAGATTTCTTGTTTTCCAAGCTTACCATCTGTTTTTATTCTTATAACTTTCCCTTTTT
>VYZX01007920.1:36603-57635 GCA_013401335.1 Brachypteracias leptosomus | reverse complement strand
TGTGGTCTTCTTATAGCTGTTATGTGCCTTTTCACCACACCTGTATTGTATTAGGCCAATGGGCATTTTTACCCTTTCTGTGATCAGAGGGGTATGTCCAGGTTTCCTGTTTTCATCACTTCAGGTACATTAGCAGTAGCAGCCTTCCTCAAGCTGCTCCTATCTGTCCTCAACCAAAATTAGATACTCTACTGTCATGGAAAATGTTCTTAAAAACCAGAAAGCCTGGGTTCCAAATCTGGTTTCCAAACGTGCACTCCTTCCTACATGAAAGGAATTTCACCAGTGAACTATCTCAAGTGTGTTAGTTCATACATCCCCCTATATATGTAACTTGGACTCATGCCATGGGTAGTATCATTTGATCCAACAAAGTAGGTCACTGTTAATAATTGGTAAGTCATCTTAGGTTATATTCTGAATTATCTTAACATCTCATCTTAAAAGATTGTAGAGTACCTAAATGAAGTACAACTAAGATCTGTTACACAGGCACGTAAGGCAAATGTACAGGGACCGTAAAACCTGTAGCTAAATGGAGGATAATCCCTTCTATTCAAGCCTTGTGCGAGAAACATCAGCTGACCTGTGGAGGCTCTTTCACATGGCCTGGTAGTAAGAAGTACACAAAGAGTGAAAAGGGGCCAATAACAAAGTCTGTTCCACATTCTGTAGGGCAGTGGGGATTTAGCTGCAACGGCTCATGAAGATGCCACAGGCAGCCAAACAACAAGTTCACGTTCCAGCCTTTTGACCTCTGTTTTCCAGCCTCCTCCATCAAGTCAAGACTCAAGTGAACTCTATGTGAACCAGCAATCTAAAGATAGACAAATTCTGTGCCTCTCTACAAGCTCATCTGTCATTCCCACCTCCCTTCGTTGATCTTGATGTCCATTACTCTGGGTTTGTATTACAGGCTGTATAAAAGGTTGACAACCTGGGGTGGCTTTTTCTTTTCATTCCTGTTGTCACCAGCATTGTCAGCTGTCATCTTTTCTCAATTGCCCACCAGTCTTTCCCTATAGTAAAGGGACTTCTGAAGAAACAAGTGTTAAATATCAATATAAAAACTTACCCTGTTTCTAACGTGCAAGGATTTACTTCGCTTCGTTAATAGGAACTTAGTTTCCACTACTATGCCATATTTTTTCTTCAAAAAATGTTTAGGCAGCTTTTACTCTAAAAATTGTGTTTGAAGCTATCTTCTTACAGCTGTGTTAGCTGGTAAATTTTTCAAATTCTGCCATGGAAAAATGTACGTGTTTTGAAGTGATCCATAATTCTGGATTGAGTTTGTTGATGACAAGAGAGTTTCTGGAAAAAGATGAGATAGTGGATCAATTCTTTTAAATGCTGTTTTAATCAGTGCAATTAACTCTGCTAAAAGGCTCATATGTCTGAATGTTGAGGAAATTTGGTAATTCCTGATAATCAACATCTGCCAGACTTGCTTTTCCAAGATTTGGGGATATAGTGAAGACCATCCAATGCCTTAGGTCCTTTTACTGTTAATGCCCTTCTGCCATAAATTGCATTTGTTCTTTGTTTGTGAAAAAGAATTTCTATTGTATAGTAAAATTTTCACTAGGTATTTATTGTATAACTTCTACTTAAGGAATCAAACTTTTTCCATTTCCAAAGAGAAAGAATAGAAAATATTTCCTAACCCATTTGAAATTAAATTAAAAGCTAAGCAATGTCTGCTGAGGCTTAGATTACATTAGCCGTATGTTTCATAATAGACATCACCAGCTGGCACTCTGCTTCACAATATTTTAAGCGTGACAGCAACCTAGTTAAAACACACAAACTTTATGATTTACATTAGGTTTGAAAAGTACCTTGGCTTTTCGTTCACCCAAATAAGTCTAAGTTTTGCGTGGATCAATCTACATTTAATGTCATAGAGGAGTTTCTTCCTTCCCCTCTTCCGGCATTAAGGAAGCAAATTTCTCCAGCCCAAATGCAAACAAATCTTTTAAAATATAATTTCAAAAGCACTGTATGAATTTAATTTTTTCACAGGATATTTTGCTCAGATTAACTGGGGTGTGTGTTAGTGTATGTGTGTGTGTGTACATATATATAAAAAACATGAAACAATATATAGTTGGCATTTTTAATGTTAGGAATCTTAATTTATCATTTTACTTGTTGCCTAATTTGTTTCATAACTCCTAGTTATTATGAAACTAGTAAAATACATACATGCTGTATTATTGTATGAGGATCCGGCTTTTTTATTTAATACCTCCTAAGCTCATAATGAAGTCTGGGAATGAAGCCTGCTTTTCAGGCAGTTAAGATAGCAATCATAAAATTGTAAGCAATGCAGGAACCTGGAAGAGATTAGAAGCAGAACAGAATTTCTTGCATGAGTTAGACTGGTATTTGCAGCATTATCCCCATGGAATGGAGCTGGGAGACTAGACTGCAATCTGTCAGTGTCAATGGATGGGTAGGAATTCACCCTCTCACAGGGATCTTTTGGGAATAACCCATTTTCAGCTGCCACTCAAGAACCTCAGCCAGGGGAGCCGAGGTGATTTGTCAGAGGTCTTTAAAATCAGCACTCCTTCAACACATTTCGTTACAGGGGTTTGTAGGGTCTCTGTTGCACTTAATACACCCTCTCTTAAAAGCAGGTCATTTATTAGCATGATTGGGCATCAGATGTAGGTATGGCTTAAGTGAAATATTTCACACCAGAAGCACAATGGCAACTTGGTCACGATGGTAACGTTTGACCTCTGTGCAAGCTGTTACAATACACGAGTTTAGCATTTATTAACTAATACCCAGTTTTGCCTCAGGTATAAATTTTGACATGTTAGCTCTATAATCTGTTTTAGTTTCTTAGTATATCGTATACCAGATTATTTCTCTTTTCTGTTAGCATATGCACAACAGGATTGAAATGGCACAAATCTTGCTTTAAGGCTCAATTGCTTTAGTTTTCCCATTTCTAAAATAGGCTAAACGGTAAAAATCTGTCATAGGTATACTGAAATGAAAATCTGTTGACTGGGGATTAGGCAGGTTTAGTGTACTGTTCCACTGATGCAGCAGTGAGATCTGGGATAATATACTTTCAGATGCTCCAATAGCAGTTTGTAAAGAAACACTAAATCATTTTACTGGTATTCAGGTCATGAGTGTAAGTCAGACTAATAGAAATGAAGTGTGAAAAAATTTCCCCCCGTATCCTCTAACAGCCCCTGGGGCTTTTCTAAGACTCCCAGGTATGTGACCTTCTTGTATTTATTGTTTCTTCCCTGTCTTCTTTTTTTATTGTTATATATATTTTACATCTTTTTACTTTTACTGATTTTTGTCTTGTGTAGGTGACTCATGAAGAAAGTCACCTTTTCCAGTTAACAGCTGAAAAATGAGAAGCTGCATTGCAGACAGGTAAAAAGCAGGTATCAATAACATTGATTTCCAGTTTTCATCTTTTGATGTTATTTTGTAAGCAGCACGTGTTCTCAGCATTGAAGTGTCTGTAGTTTCAGCTCTGCAGAGTTTCAGTCTTGTGACCAACGTGGGTCCAACTCTGGCAACGGGAGTTGAATTGATTTTATAATTTGACCGCTGTAACATAAAGCACGGAAACTCCCTGTCGCTGTTTTATGAAAAACAGATCTTAACTTGTGTTTCAAAACCAAGTTTCTTCCTCTGTAGATTTTAATGGCATTCAAAGTGTTGTAAACAAGCTGTTGTTCTGACCCTCAGAAGAGTCAGGTGCTACTGTAATGGCCCACTCTTTTAATTAAAGAAACACTTCTAATGGGATTTTGAAGAGGTTTCTTCTGAGTTCTAGCTAACAAGGAGTTGCTAGCAAACAAAAAATTACAAATGCAATTTTTTCAGAGTTTAGGAAACCTCAGAAGTTCAAAATACTTAGGATGTTCACTGATCTTATTCTGATCAGGATTGCATAAATGAGGATATTCTTGCTTGTCAAATACAAATTTTGTTCACATTCCTCTCTGTATTTACAACTGCTTTCCTTCCTTTAGGGAAATGTTTGGTTTTGTGAATGTCCACAAAGTAGTGCTCATCAGTACTGTAGGCTAAAATGTTTCCTATTCTTGTTGGCTTGATATTCATAATCCACACAATGGAGAACTATAAATGTGCTTACACTTAACAGTGCGTGCTCTTCCTTGAAAAAAAATCTAACAGAGGAGGCACAGGCTGAATAGTAAAATATTTTACCAAAGATGTGGTGACAATGGTAGTGATGTTTCAAACATGAAGTGAGATAGATGTCTTGTGTCCTCTTCCAGGACAAGATGTGAGGCTTAACAATAGTTACGAAGCATACAGTTACAAGGAAGGTTGCATTTAGAGGTCAGTTATAAGTAAAGTCACATATAAAAGGTGGGTATTTGGGATGCCTGCAGATGTGTGCAAACTTTTTTATAGATATGTCCAAGCTGTCCTAGTTAGCTAATTGCTTGATCAGCAGGTGCCTATGTTTAGACACCATCTATATGTCCGCATCATCTGCCTATGCCTTTGCCACGTATTTATGTGTCAGCCCGAGTCAGCCCGAGTGCTCAGACACTTCTCACCTGACTCTAGCAGAGGTGGGCACCCAGTGTGTCACCTGCTGTGTTACTGTGGCTGTCAGGACATGACCCAGCTGGACAAGGCACAGGACCACAGACCACATTAACTCTTTAGAGACCTGCATGTGTTCATCAGCCTTCTAGAGCTGAAACTGTTCTCACAAATATTATGAACAGCTGCTTTGGATACATGTAATATTATAAGTAGCTGGAGGAACTAGACTAGAACAGCAACTGAGAAGCTGCCGTCCCACCGCAGCTGTTCCTGCAAACAATAATGTCTCACTCGGCATCTTCTGCTTAACACACGTCAGATGTCAAATACACTGAATGTGCTGTTGTGCAAGGAGTACTTGGGGAACAGCTGCTTGTGTTTACTTTTCAGGTAATTTCTTCCAGTAGCTGGAATCAAAGGCAGACTGAAAGTTCATTTCCTGTGAAGTTCTTGCTCACAGTACCCATTAATGTTCCAACAAATTGCACATGGCAGCACAAGCAAATATCAGGGCTTCCTCATCATTGAACTTTATTTCCTGGAGTTCCTTGGGAGGTGGTCTTTGCAAGTAAACTCCTCTGGAGGAGGTTCAGATGGATTGAGAATTTGCAGTGGTTGAGGTTTTCTGAAAATTAAAAATGTGGAAACAAAAAATAATAATTTATCTTCAAGTTTTTCCCAAACATTAAGTAATAAGGCAGCTCCTCATGTTGATATGTTTAAAGTTTTTTAAGTTCCTGCTATAATCATTGCACTGTTTGATTCTGTACAATAAATTATATGTGCTGCATATAGCTTATGTTAGTGTACATTAAGGATTTTTTTAGCAAATAGAAAATAGATTGTTTTCTGAAAAATACCTGCAAAACTGAAAAGACTAGCTATATTTGTACTTGTAATCTAATATTTAATGATGGGGAATATTAGTAGAATATTTAGCTTTTGTGGAGAGAGAATTTCCATAACAATTCTGCACTGTTGATAAATATAACTAAAAGTAATTATTTGCCAAGACCTCTGCGCATCTCAAAGAACACCAATTAAATTTTCAGTCTTCTGCAGATTCTTTTACCTGTTAAAAAAACCCAGCAACATTGAAAAATTAATTACTTGGTAAGTTATTAGATGTCAAAGTCCAATTTCTATACAACTTTTCCATGTTTAGCAACAGCAACTTTTATCAGTCCTGGGAAATTATTTTGGAAGTATGCTTGTAGGACTTTAGCTGTAGAAATTTAATTCATCCCTTCAACACCATCATCTTGTCTGTTGATATCAATGGGTGTTTTAAATGAGTGCTAACCTGATTTTCATTTTCTAATAAACTATTTGATATGGGTTTTTGAGGTGCTATTGGATGAACTATGAAACAAAATTGATAGCTGGAGCCTTAGTCTGTATAGTAATTATAGTGTGTAATTAAATAATTTTCAGATGCTGCTTTTCACTGAAGCATTCACAAGCTTCCTCGCTGCATCCTCACTCGTCGATGGTTTGATGTTGTTGGTGTCCTCAACTATCAGTTTTTCTTTTTCCAGGGCATCCATGTCAGAGCATTCATCCTGTTCAACCCCCACAATCACTAGGGGACAGTTACCCAGCACAGATACTGAAAGAGTGTCAGGTGTTTGAGCCCCGGTGCTATTTGGTATTTAATTTTCTATTAATACAATATAGCAATGGTGAAAAACTACCTTTAGTGATCACCTGTTCTTTGCTTGTACGTGTTCAGAGGTGGTGGGCAAGGTCCTGATCATGTTTCTTGTGTAACTATCCTTTTTACTTGGCCTTTCTGGGAACAGTAGAGTAAATTGCTTAATCTGGGATCCATCAGTGTCTTTCTGAATGAAATATTGTTAGGATTGTGTTTTCTCTTTTATGTGTTGTTTAAACTTATGGAGCTTTTTATTTGTCTAACAATGCTTATTAACCTGCTTTGATGCATGGCTCAGAACAATTACAACAGGTGATTATGTCTTTAGTAGTGATAGTAGACATGGCCAGCACTGCCACTAGGAACATTATCAAAATAAGAAAATCTTAACATTTGATATTGAGGCAAAGGAATTGAATTGGCAAGGAGTGAGTCAAAGTCAAGGTATGAAGTTTTGTAGCATCTTTTATACCTATTTAACTCAAGATGTGCAAGCAATTCACTTTCAGTTAAAGGCAGATGCTTCTGAAATGTCTCATCTCCATTCCTCAACTTTTATTCTTGCCTAGAGTTCCTGTTCTAAGCTCTAACAGTCTCCTGAATCCCTTGGGTACTGATGAAGAAAAAACACTTCTTTTTGAAAAGCATCTATATTTTTCTAAGAATAGACTGATTCCTTTATTATTTCAATGAGCTTGTGCCAAGGAATGACTGCAAAATCCTATACTTTGAATGCTTAGTTCAATGCTTCTTTTCTGACAATCTTAAATAGAGCAGGTTGGTATTAATTGTTCATTAATTATCAAAAAGTACTTCTTGTTTATTTAAATTTGAAATTGAATAACACAACATTCCTGCATTTTTGGCATGGCTTTCTTTTCATGGAAGCAGCAGTCAAGGTTGGTAGCTTTTAACATGTTGCTTTCAGTTACCAAGTTTTTATAAAGGGAAATGTATCTCCTCTCAGTATGCCCCATGGAACCAACTTAAGCTGGTACTAAAATAACGTTAAGGATAAGGATTAGAAACAATAATTTAATTTTTTTAATGTAAAAAGTGTTCTGAAACCAAACTTCTTTTTCTTTAAAAAAAAAGGAAGATACAGACATCAGCAGTCAGTTTAAATGAGGTATTCTTAGAAGAGGATGCCTGCACTATTTGGGTGTTGAGTACCATGCTGCAATTTTTTCAGTGTTCCTAAATATGCACATGGCTTGTTGGTATCAGGTGGCTTTCTCTTTACTGTGGTTTTCACAGCAAGAGTGTATTAGAGTTATTGTCAGTGCAATGACAAGTCTTGCATGACAAGTCTTTTTTTAAATCTAACATATGCTTTTGGCTTCAAATCTCACTGAACAAATCTTGCAGGTTAAAGGGGTTTATGATGTATTGCTGTGCTTACTGTAAACTTTAAATAAGAGTTAGGTAGAACTGTGCATATTCCAGAGGACTATTGGACTGAGCATGCAGTTGGATTTTGTCTCAAGGAATGTTATTGCTGCCGAGAAATAGTGAATGTGTATAAATAGAAGTTAGTGATGCACAAGTGCTCACAGTATGCCTTGTGACCTTAGAACCATGGGACCTCTGTGTAAAATTCGTAGCAGGAATGTAATAGCTAATAGACATGCTTATGGATATTTTGCCATGCCAGTAGTTAAGATTATATATATGCAAAAAGAAGTCTTTTTAAATTGTTAATATGCCTGTATTTTTCTATACATAGATGTGAATTGCATGTAATAATAGATGAAATATACACCCTGCCTGTTCCTGATGATACCACCTTCACCAGTGTTCTCAGCTTAGATTGGTATGATTTCATAGCATAGTAGATATTTAATACTAAATAGAACCCATGCCATTTTATTCACACATCTGATTAGCTAGTGTAATGTGTATAGTTTGAAGTAACTCATATCCAAGTCTCTGCAACTATAAGACTAGTTAATACAAGAGATCTTCTTCATAGATAGCTTTAAAGAACAGATCTCTTGCTTCCAGCTAATGTGTGTAATGCAGTAATAACGATAAAAAGTTGACAGAGCCCTTAGTCATTTTGCCACTTTGCTTTTCTCTGTTGTTCCCTGTCATACAGCCTGAGTGTAAGCTTCTTACTGTAATGGTAATGAAATTGCCTAAGGTTGTGCGAGATATCTGCTATAATCAGTGTTTAGTTGCCAGCTGAGGTTAAACCACGACAAAGTCAGATGCCAGAACATTTAAAGCACCTTTCTCTAGATGGAAAATTGTTAAATTCCCACCCACTTTGGCCATCTCCAACCATCCTTGCCCAATTGCAGCCTGCATTTAATAGGCTGAGTTTCTTCCCCATGACAGTGCATCAAAAATGTGAGGAGCTCAACTGCTTCCTCCAGCTATTCTGGCCCAGTGGCGGGAGCCCAGCTCAGAGACCTGGGGCCTGTGCCCTGGGCCATTCCCACCCCAGTGGCCAGGAATTAAAGATCCTCAATGGTTTCACCAGTCAGCATCATAGGCTGAGACACCCACATCCCCAGCCTCTCCAGTAGCCAACACTAAATTCCACTTGCACACACACGGGATAAGGAGGAAATTCTTGACATGATTAAATATTTAAAAGAGTTTGAGTGAATGATTAATTCTGAAAGTGGTGGAAAACCACTGAGTCCCGCAAGGTTCTTATTCCATGGTCTGTGGTGTTCAACATATTCATAAATGCTTGACATGGACTGAAGAGGCAAGAAAAGAAAAAAACCTCTTAATGAGTTCTCTTCTCAGGCCTGTAAAAAAAAAAAAAAAAGGTTGGTTATAAAACACTGCAGAAGACCTTCACAAAACTTCTGACTGCACTTGACAGATGAAATGTAATGTAGATAAATGGAAAGGGAAAGGTTTCTTTGTCTTACACACCATACTACCACCCCAACCTTGGTTATAAGCAAGAGATGAACAAAAGTGAGTTTTTCAATAAGCTTTACTACCAGATCTTTGCTTATAAGCTTTGCTGATGTTCTGTTAAAGGTGTATTTAATTTTTAAACACTTATGTCAAGACTACATTGTGCACTTAGGCTTTGTGTACTTAGATTTTATAGCTAGCTTATGCATGAACTGATAGGAGCACCGATAGCACTACAATCTCACAGATAAAGGCCTTGTTTCTTGAGAAATAGTGACAAAACTTTCTCTTGGCCATTCATTATGCTGTATTCAGTCAATTCTTGTTTTGAAGTTAATAGTCACTGATTGTTTTGTGACATTTTGGAAGCTGAGAAATAGGTTTAAAAAAAAGGCGCAGAGCAATGATCAGTTGTTGGAAGGGTATGAGTCAGCAAGATCCTGGCAGATGGATCACCTCACCAAAAGACCAGAGAAGGAAGATCTCCTGGGATTCTACCTCCATATGCAGGATGCAAAAAATCCCAAACATTCCTCTCTAAACCAGCAAAACAACATTCTTACTCTGCCATGTCCTGACTCCCTGAGGAGTGATAACTGGAAATTTCTGTATGTAGATTCCTGTAATTTTGGAAATTAGCTTCAATTTCCAAGTACTTGGCAGATTAGGCTAACAGGTTAAAACAGGAAAAATCAGAGGGGCTGCTTTAGATCCCAAATGCAATGGAAACCTGCTTGTTTTGGATGTGTTGAGCAATATGTACCGCTGCAATGACTACCTGATCTCAGGCACAGCAGATGAGCAGCTCAGGGCAAAGTTTCTATTTCTTTTGCAGGTTTGTGTGATGTATCAACTGTTTTCATTTGCTAGTGGAGATGTTACACAAACAGAGAATAATTCTCTACCTTAAGTAGGCAATCACTGTTTTCCTTCTACTTGCTTTTTCACAACATAGGGGAAATAAGGCAACTCAGCAAATCTTTTAAATGGACATTTTCAGTGTCAAAGGATGGGACGGTCATTCTCTTTGCATAAACCTTCTCATCTTCAGCACACAGAGCATCAGAGATGATCACAGGCACAGACTTTTGAAATCTAGGCAGCATAAATCAGTCCATATACCATCACCAGTGTTAAACTTACTGTTCAGCACTGTTATTGACTGTTACTGTACATTGATCACTTTGGCATTTACATTCATCTCTCTGTGTTCTTGGCCCGCTAGGATCTGTACATGTAAAGAAGCCTGGATTTGAGGAGCATACAAAGAAAGTTGAGGGAGACAGCACTGAACACAAGCTGGCAGGGTGGGGAGTGAGGCATTTTTATTCATTGGCACTCTGGCAATCCTGTTGTGCGCAACATAACATGCTGAAACGTCTGTTTTGCAGTCTCGTATGATGTTTTAACTACTGCTTTGTCCTTTTCCACGACCAGGGTATTACATCAGCTGAAGAACTACTGCTGGCTTTCGCTTATGGGACTACCCAGAAATGCTGCACCCAACTGCTGCTTCAAGTAAATTGTTATGAACTGAGAGGTTATTAACAGTACCACCTGGGACTTCTACTGAAGTGGATCAGGTTGGTATTTTGCTACTTCTCTTCCCACCTATTTTGTTTTTCTTGATTAGTAGCACTATGGCACAAGAAGGAAATTAATCTCACTTTCTATTCATATCTCCCATGTTCCTCCTTCTTCACTGAAGGCTGGAAGTGCAATGTGAAGGTATTAAACAGATACATACCTAGTCCTGCGTGCTGAAAACCATACATTTCTACATATTGACTTTTAGGTTTTTAACTATCCCTCAGCCAGTGCTTGAAGTTGAAATGGTTTATGCTGGTTTATCACACCAATTGCAACCATTTCAGCTTCTCTGCAAGTTCAGGGCTCTGTGTGTTCAGTTAGCTCTCATTGCTATGTTTGCTGAGGTGCTGAGCACAATCAACTGGGCCCCAAGTCTGGCTTCTAGTAGTGACCTCAAATCCTGCCCACCCAAGGCTGTCTGTACTGGCCTACTTAGCCCTGCTCGTCATGTTCAGGTGTTAGAAGGAGATGCAGAGACACAGAAAAAGCATCAGAATTAAAAAGCCTTTGCCAGAATGTAAAACCCATGGGTATGTCAATATGTTGCTTATCAAAAAGCTGTTAGGCATAAATTAAAACCTGGAAAATTAAATAAATTCAAGCAGTGTTTATTTACGTGATGTACAAGTATGTATTTAAAACAAGTAATTTCTTCATTTCAACCAATATGGCTTTGTGTAACTAAGACTCTATTTCAATATTATGAAAATATTTTGAATAAATAATTGAATACTTAATGGACAGTCTTTATGTTTATGAAATCTGAAAGTTTTGCTTTCAGAAATTAAAGCTGTTACTTGATATTAGCTATATTTAATTGAGCTATCAGTCACTAAAAATGTTTACTTTGCTTTTTTCTTATTTACTTAGTAAAAAAAATGATGAGTATAGCTATTATTGTCCTGTGTACAATTGCCATCCAAATTATTTAAATGAGTGCCTCTTACACCTTGACAGAGGTAAGTGCATTCCTTAAGTCCATGATTTCTTCCTTTTCAAGCTCTTATTCTGTCTATACTGATACAGAAGTGAAAATTCTCCCCAGTCAAAAAGTAGTTTCAAAAAACATCTGCATTGTTTCTGTCATGGCAACTCTCTCCTGTTTTGCAAGGCAAATATTCTTGGATAATATGGATTTCCTACAAATAGGATCATTTCTTCCTGCAGGCAGGCAGAACTGCAGTGTATGCATTGGGGCAATCTATGTTCTATGCATTACTTAGCATCTTATACACATTCTCTATATTTCAGCTCTTAGTTACATGTTTCACCTTTAGAACTAAAATTGCTTAATGAAGACATTTGTTGACCTGTCACAAAGCTCTGAAGTTTAACACAATGCCATAAATTCAGGAGCAGTGCATCCACTCACAGTCCAATGACACGACAATGAAACCTACCTGCATTTTGGCCTGGGGATACTGAATGAGAAAAGAGAGAGTAATGAGTGAGCTCAGCTTGTTCTGATGCAGTCCACGGAAGCCTCTCCCCCTGGGATCCTGTGAGAGCCCTTCTGCTGCTGAGTCCATGGTGCAGGTCTTCCTTTTGCCCTTCGTATTCCTATACAAGAAATTTCCAGAGAGAGACATTGCTCTCAGAGGTCCCATTCTTTCAGCTATGTGCATAACAAGCTGTTTGGAGAGTCAGTCATTATTCCCCTATTACTGATTGATGCTCTGGGTATGAAAAAACAGGATGGTGCAATCATTCAAATACCTATAATAAAGGTATAATGTTTTAATAACAGACACTATCTGTGGATTCACTCTTTTTAAGGGACCTTGCCATCAGAATCCTTGCCTGTTTGCATTGTTTAGCACTTCCCATAATAATAAAAAACTAAAATTAAAATACTTAGTGTTTACCAATAGAGACTGTTGCATAGTTCTCTAAAAAATATGGGGTTTTTTTGTCTTTTTAGACTGTAATTGAAGTGTATAGTACTTGAAATTATTTTAGATTAAATCTTTTAAGCACTTTTCTTTCAGTGGCTCACATTCTGCTTGAGCACTCTGAGCTAACAGGTTCCCACTTACGCCTTAGTTCCCACAATACAATGACTACACTGCAAGTTGGAAGAATAATTGCATTTGCAAACCTGTTACTGTTTTCACTTGTTCTCAAAACAAAAGTACGTGTTATTAATGGATTATGTAACAACAAATAATGTAAGATGTCACCATTTTAATGACAGCTTTCTATCTGTTTTATCAAGTCACTCAATTTCTACTAGTTCTGTTTGCATCTCCAAAACTAGCAATGCTCATAATGAAAATATAAAATAAAATTGAGAGATCGGTGCAGGAAACTGTTAAACTCCCAGGACTGATCTTGCTTTCCCACAAATCTGTCCCAGCTTCATTCTTCTGTCCACAGGTTTGCTATACTAAGGGCAAGAGAAGTCAAACCATACAAGTGCAATGTATTGTATTTCAAAATGGGTTTCTCTCATGAGCATATTAGTATTTATCCATTCCTTTCGTAGAGCCTCTCTTGGAAACACTGGTATCAATAGGAAGGAAGCAGCGGCTGGAAGCCAGTTTAGGAAGGTAACAAAACCAGAATTATATATCAATTAAATAATCTATGGAATTACTCATCTTATTAATGGACTGGAAAAAGGAGCAAAAGCTTAAGTCAGCTGCAGTAATTTCAGGATTTATCTCTAGGCATGTCACTGATTTTAGTTAATTAATCACCATCCCTAACAACCATTTTTGGGGGTTCAAAATGTGTTGGCCAGCTGCAGCTGAAGACAGTGTGACCATGTTTGGTGTCCTCTGGACACCCTGACAGGCATGACCATATCAAACACCTCAAGTGTTCTGCTTATTATCGGGACAATTGACTATATTCTTATAAATTCATGTGTAAGTGGTTTGCTTGATATGTAAGTGCTTACTAGATAGACTGACACAAATTAGCCCGCACTGTGCAGTACCTGTGATCACACTGTCTGGGATAGTAGCAGTAGTTTCATATCACACTGCAGAAAACAAAATAAACATTTTTAAATGCAGAGCTCCTTTTCTTTAGGGAGTCTGGCAAAAATGTTCATAAGACAAATTTTACACTTAATCATCTGAGAAGTAGATTTTTTCATTTGTGTGATTTGTTCCTATTTCATTCCCTACTGAATGGCAAGACCAGGCAGCTAAAATGGTATTTAAAGTTCCTATGGGCTGTCTTGTAAGGAAAAACAAATGAGTCTTTCATCTTCCCAAACCAAATAACTACCTATCATAGTTAAGTAAGTAGCAGAACTGAAGCAGATTCAGTTTTGTTTAGAATACCTACTACATCATTTGATAGTTCTTTTTGCGTATTTTTTTTTAAAATCTAATCAGAATACACCTTTCTTAAATTTAGTGCTGCTGGTGATTCAAATGTAGTGAGGAATGGCATTTTTATTTGATTCTGGCTTTCATTTCACAGTGGCAACACCCACAGTTTTTTGCTTTCTCTTACAGAAGCTCCAGGTTACATATCCTCTATTTGCTCTTTGTTAAGTAGAACATTTGCTCTTTGCTATCTTAAGTAGAACATTTATACAGCGTACTATTTTTCACAAGGGTAAGACGTTATCTTGCTCTAAACTATTTTCTTTTGCTTAAGCTTTCAAACTGCGTGTCTAAAGCAAGCCTGCAGCCTGTCCCCTCTATGTGGGACCTGCTGTTGGGCACAGGAGGGTGCTGATACCTCTGTATCACTGGGTCATTCTGTGAAACAACTTCAAATCACAAACCTTACATTGATATTTTTTAAAGTTGTCCCTTTTATATGACAATTTATTGACAAATAAGGCAAATGGCAAGCAAGTACTTTCATTTGGTGTAAATTGTAGAAATTTGAAAAAGTTAACTGAACCTAAGCATTGTTTTCTTCCCTCTTCTGACAAGGATTTGACAAGGAAAGCAGCTGAACTGCAGCTGAACTCAGCCAACAGCAGAGCAAAGCTCTGTGAATTATGCCAAGGCACCACAGGGACGTTACAAGCGATCCCAAGTGAAAATCTTGAGGACAGAGGAGAGAAAAGAAGGAAAACATTTGAGTGGAAGGAGTCACTCTGGTGAAAATCTTTTAAGGGTCATTACTTTAACTTTGTCATGATTGTTAATTTAATAAAGATAAGTCAGTGAAAAACTAAGAGAGGAGAGGGAGGAGTCACCTCAGGACTAATTACTGCAACACTCTGAACATGGGCACACATCTCAGGTATGCAGCAACTGAAGTTACTTAGGATTTAACTCTGTGCTAGTATGCTGCTAATTTCTGAGCATTTTGAACTACTGACAGTATCCCTTAAATTTAGCACCTACTCCCTCAAGGTTGACTATTCTTCCGTGTACTTGAAGAGGGCTGAACTGAGGCTGCAGACTGAAACAGATGTGCCTGATTCCTGCTGTCACAGGCCTCACTCTATTAAGAGTTATCAATGTCTGAGACTTTCAAAATACATTTCATCTTAAATCAAAGCTTTTCATGAAGTTAGAATATAAGCCTACTGCAACTTTTACAGACTTTCATACAATATACTAAAGTTGATTTGGGGCTTCTGGGGGCTATGGCCACATGTCTGAAAAAAAAAAAAAAAAAGCTGAAAAGATCTGTAAATGTGAATTTAAGGGCACTTACAGCCCATATCTTTCCTAGGCAGCAAGAACCACTAGCCCCAGGGAATTCAGGACACACAAGCACATCTCACAGTGTTTGGAGCTGACTGGCTTGTAAATTTTAACTATGGTATTTTAGTATGTGGCATTTTTCCTGTTCTGCTATATATAATAATTTTGTTGGTATACTGAGACTGTCAATAAATAAAATTAGTCTTTATTCCCCTTAGCAAGCTTTTTTCTTCCCATTTGAATTGCTTGAGTATTTTTTCTTACCATCGTTAATTAAAAAGACAAAATTAATTTTAAATTGTTTTTCCAAAGAGACCAAGCTAACACATACACAAATAGTAACAATGGCAATGTCAGTGTTGGCTTGCTCAGGAAATGAAAACACATTTCTGCCATCAGGATGCCAGGATGGCAAAGCCAAAAAACATTCATTTTTAAATCTGCATCCAGCTTTCTAAGACATTTATCCCCTTATAGAATCACAGAATTATCTAGATTGGAAAAGACCTCCAAGATCATCCAGTCCAACCATAACCCTACTCTGCCAAGCCCACTGCCAAACCACGTACCTCAACACCACATCTATACAGCTTTTAAAAACATCCAGGTTTGGTGATTCAACCACTTCCCTGGGCAGCCTGTTCCAGTGCTGGGCAACCCTTTCAGTGAAAAACATTTTCCTAAACCTCCCCTGGCACAAGCTGGGGACGTTTCCTCTTGTCCTACTGCTTGTTACTTGTTACTTGTAAGAAGAGACCAGCACCCAGCTCTCTNGCCACAAGGGCACAATGCTGGCTCATGGTCATCCTGCTGTCCACCAGGACCCCCAGGTCCCTTTCCCCTACACTGCTCTCTAATAGGTCATTCCCCAATTTATACTGGGACCTGGGGTTGTTCCTGCCCAGATGCAGGACTCTGCACTTTCCCTTGTTATATTTCATTAAATTTTTCCCTGCCCAACTCTCCAGCCTGTCCAGGTCTCGCTGGATGGCAGCACAGCCCTCTGGTGTGTCAGCCACTCCTCCCAGCTTGGTGTCGTCAGCAAATTTGCTGATAGTACACTCAACTCCCTCATCTAAGTCATTGATGAATATATTGAATAATACTGGCCCCAGTACTGACCTTTGGGGCACTCCACTAGTTACAGGCCTCCAACTGGACTCTGCCCCTCATCAGCTTCGTTGCCCTCCTCTGGACACACTCCAGCACCTCGATGTCTTTCTTGTTGTGAAGGACCCAAAACTGAACATAGTACTTGTTGAGATGTAGCCTCACCAGTGCTGAGTACAGGGGCACAATGACTTCCCTGCTCCTGCTGGCCACACTACTTCTGATACAGGCCAGGATGCCGTTGGCCACCTGGGCACACTGCTGGCTCATATTCAGCTGGCTGTCAACCAACATCCCCAGGTCCCTTTCTGCTGGGCAGCTTTCCAGCCACACTTCCCCAAGCCTGGAGCACAGCAAAGTTTAGCAGGAAGCTACATGCATAGACCCCTGTTTTAAATTCAGCTGAACAAAATTCCCTTGAAAGGTGATGGTTAAATCAAGGACCACCTTGCAGATGTCAGGTTTTAGTCTGAGGAAAGGAATCTAAGTTGATGAAGCCTCTCCAGTGTAACAGAACGCTGTTAACTGCACCACTGACCAAGTTTAGTATTTACTTGAAGCTGAGCTTGAAGCAAACAAAAACTGCAGTCACTGTTCACTAAACAAGTATATAAAGTGCTGGATGATTAAGAGTATGTCTTTTTTTCCTTTTCTGGAAAATAAGTTAGAAAACAAAAACTCTAAAGGCAACTTTCAGAAGTCGATTATTTGCTCACCAAAGTCAAAGATGACAGAAACTTGTGGTTTTGTCCCAAAATGAGCAATAATATCTGAAGAACAGAGCACAGAAATGATGTATCAAATGGAAAAAACCCTTCCACTTTAAAGATCTGATATAATTTAAAATAAATACCATAATCCATAAAGTAAAAGGAATAGTTTATAATTTTTAAAAACTTCTTGTATGGGGTTCACAGACCTGAGAATAAACCCAATGTATTCCTTTAAAAAACTATAAATTATTGGTAACAGTTTCTTTAATGGAGATTGCAGGAGTAGGTCCTACATGAGTCCATATATAGCCCTTCTCTGGTCTTGTAGGAACAGTAGGGAAGGGAGATGATCTAGATTTGAAGTACTCCGAAGGTGCGTGACAGACAAATTCTAAATATTCCATTTTCCTTGGGAGATCTTCTTCTGGTCCTAGCAAAAAAAAAAAAAAAAAAAAAAAAAAAAAATCATCAAAGACAAAATTTAAAGGCATAAAGTTGGAGGGCGCAGGACTTAAAAATATGTAACAGCCATTAATCCTTAGATAATGTCCTGGCAAAGCAGCCTCAAACACTAGACAAGAAACCCCAACCTTTATTTTCACTGGGCTGATTTTTCCTCTCCCCCCACCCATTTGAAGCAGTCAATTATTACATAGAATCATCAACGTTGCAAAAAACCTCCAAGATCATCAAGTCCAACTGTCAACCTAACACTACCACAACCACTAGACCATGTCCTGAAGTGCCACGTCTACACATTTTTTTGAACACCTCCAGGGATGGTGACTGCACCACTGCCCTGGGCAGCCTGTGCTTAATCGCTCTTTCAGTAAAGCAATTTTTCCTAATATCCAATCTAAACCTCCCCTGGCACAACTTGAGGCCATTTCCTTTCATCCTACTGCTAACCTGCCTGGGAGAAGAGACCAGCACCCAGCTCTCTACAATCTCCTTTCAGGTAGTTGTAGAGGACAATAAGGTTTCTTCTCAGTACTTCAGTTAATATATTTTAAATGGATACTATTTGCAGCCTGCTGTCAAAAGGACTTTTCTGAATTATTAGTAATTTTATAATCAGCTGCAGAACGATCTCTATGCTAGTGTTTGCACATTATGTAAGATGAAGATTAGTTAATTCGGGTCACTTCAAAAGAAACAGCTTGGACAGGTCTATCAGGTTTACACTGTAATAACTTCAATTCTATCTATCAAGCAATAATTTGATCTTTAAAGTTGCAAGACTATAATTGTGCCCATGAGCACAAACACTCAGATAATCACACTCACTGCAATAGTGCTGATCATATTACATACATATGATAAATAAAAAGGGTTACTGAAGTAAATGAGATGCTTACAGGAGTAGAGTCTAATGTGGAAATTGTATAAATTATCTTGACAAGCTAAAAAGTTCATTTAAAAAACAAAACTCTGCATTAGTCTAGGCACATACAAGTAGTTATATACAGTGAGGGCTTAGAGATTACCTATGATATAGGATGCTGGGTCAAAACAGTCTTTGGGGCTGGCTTGTGTAGGAATGAGCCAGGTTAATGCAGCACTCTTTTCACAGTATTGGTCCTGAATAAACCCACGGATCTGAGCATAGTATGTTTTGCCATCCTGCTCATCAACCACTGAAACAACATCTCCAATTTGATAGTACACACCCTAGAAGACATAGAAATGATAATTAAATAGAACAATCTGATTTTAGAAGCTTCACTCTCTAATTCCGATGCATGAGTATCTTAAGTATCTTAAATTATCTGAAATTGCTCCAGTCTCAAAAGACAGCCTTAATTCAGCCACGTGCAAAAGGTGGCCTAAGATAAGCGAGTGCTGTCTCCCCTAAGCAGCCATCAGCACTGCCTGTGTACAACCACCCAATATCCAGGAGTTCCAAGTCCAGCGGCTTGACTGGCAATTCTACATGCTTTCTATCTGCCAAATGTTTCAGAAGCAACCCGGCCTCATCTCTCTTCAAAGACACAGCTCTCAGCTGCTCTACAAGCCCCTTTCCCAGGGCTGCTACTCACTCTGTCAGAAGTAGCAGAGTGTGACCTAAAAAAAGCAACTACCTGTAGTAAATTTTCTGTTATGTGCAGGTGAAGCACTTTCTGTGTATGAAGAAGTTCACCCATCTGCATGCAAAGGTGTCCTAACACACAGATCCCCCTCTTGCTACTGCCAAGGCCAGACCACTTTCCATGGTGTTCTGTAGGCTGTAAGTGGCTGCACTGCAGAGGCAACTCGTGTCAGGCTGTAATGTGATAGTGCCTGAACTATCAAGACAGTTTGCCAAGCATCATCAGGAAGGGTTTTGTTTTTAAAACAGATTTAGAAGAATTCAAAAACCCCAAACAATCCTCTTCTCAAGAAGACAGCAAAGTACCAAAATAGATACATAACAAAATAGAAGCATAAAGATATCAGGTTAAATGCAGTTTTTGACACAATTCTTAGGAATTTCTAAAAAAACCTCCAAAACATGCAAGAAAAGACATCAATTTTCTTCCGAATAGTCGACAGCAAACAGATTCTTCCGGAATGTGAGACACAAGCATCAGGTCTCCAGAGAGCTCAGTCTACCACTTCTCCTCTATGCATTCTCCCAGTGGCTATCCTGACCTTTGCTTTGGGGAAAAACACATTTCCAACGGTTTGTCTGAAATAAACATTTCAGAACTTCAAAATACTGGCACCTTGTCATGCCGGTAAAAATGCTCTTGAGCATGAATGTGAGAAAGTTTGCTTCTGCTTTCATTGCAATAGCCAACAGCCCCTGTGCCCAGGGTGCTGTCTGCACCCAGCTCTGAAACTGGAGCCAGTTTAAATGCCGGGGCAGCACCAGCCATCCCCTCTAAAGGCAATGTTCTCTCTGCCCAAGGCAGGAAACACCACACAAATTTAAATAATCAGCTACAGTCACTTTGGCTTGACCTCTGCACAGTGTAAGTTAAAAGTTTAAAAACCTCAACTGCAAAAATTACTAAGGAAGCCAGATACATCTTTTCCTTGAAAGAAAAAAAAAAGGGGGACCATGACAACTATATAAAAAACTGTGAAAACTACTTGCAAGACTTTGTGGCAATGCCATAAGGCAAAGCAAAATCCCCCACAACTGCTAGGCAAGGAAGGACAGTTTCTGTGAATACATCCCTAATGCTTTCAGTGTCCACAGTAATTTGTGAGATTGGAAACAGAAACAGCAAGATCGTTTTTGCAAACAAACCTGCATAAACCATACCTTATAAAAGATTGATTCTGCTGTAATTATAGTAGATACAGACTCAGGAGCCTTGATGGGCTAAGGAAAGGACACAGAAACGAAAAATCAAAAGTGTTACAACAAACCAGCCATGCAATACAATTCCTTTTTTTTTTTTTTACTTTTGGACAACGTGCTGAAACATTATCTTGTTAGAAAATTAGCCAACACAAGAAACCGGCTGCAATCATTTCAAACATTTGTGCCTTAAAATTGAAAACAATAAAGTTACCATTTTCATTCTCAGGATTTTAAGCGCAGAAGTGAGTACTAAATTCACATGACTGGTTTCTATTTCCACAAAGCTCCTTCCCTCAGGAAACGAGCCCGAGGGAGCGGACGGTTCGGCAGGGCTCCAGGCAGGGCTCCAGGCCCAGCACCGGGCAGCCTGATCCCGCCGCCTCCCGCCCCAGCCGCAAAAGCCACGCACCCACTTACGTTTTTTAACTTAAAGATGTGCCTCCTTCCCTTGCCCTTCGTGGAAACCTTCTTCTCTGCTGCGGGCGCCGACTTGTACTTGGTGTTCCTCAGCCGCGCTGACCGCCGGTGGATCTCCTGCTTGCTCTGGGGGGGGAAAGGAGCGAGTGAGCAGAGGGAAGGCGCTGCCCCGGCGGGGTGCG
>VYZX01007920.1:4095-36556 GCA_013401335.1 Brachypteracias leptosomus | reverse complement strand
TGTTTCTCTCAAACAATCTTCTTTAATAACATTTTTTACATAAAGGAAAATGATCCTGCTAAAATCAAATCATTATTTTACGTAAATAAAATGACACCTTGAGATCACAGAGCATGTAGTATGATTATTCGGCTGGCCTTGTGAAAGGCCATTAGTTACCATTATGGAGAGACGTGACTGCCGCCGTTGCTGATTTATCAGTCCCTACCGAGCCTGAAAGGCTGCAGAAAGAGCAGTGGTTAGGATATTTTGTCAAAAATTGAAAACAGCCTGTCTTTGATTTTAGTTATGCCCAAGGAAATAAGAATGTGATAACTTTTTTTTGTTACTTGCTACTTACTTAACTCTTTATGTAGACAATAGCTAAAATACTCTCATTTGAGAGTTGCTGAATACCTGGTAGCTATGGGTAGTGGGGAACGAGGACTCAAGACTTCTTAAAGTACCCCTCTGTAGGTTCCTCTCTGGAGGATCCCAGGTTTGACAATGTTGATCTTAGATTTCGAGCATCCTCTACAGTTTCCTGATTTTCCTTAATAGAACTAGACTCTTTGAGTTGATGTGGGTTGAAAGGCACCCGTTAGTCTGCAGCATGACTGGAATTGGGAATGCCTGATTTAGCTGAGGTATTTATTTTGCACAGTGTAAGCTCAGCTGAAGCTGGGGAGTAAATCTAATTCTTTTCCACTTAATGCATATTTACCCTTTATTTTATTTTTGCCTCAATGAAAGAAAGGGGCACTCATGGCCGAGCTCTTTGGAATCATCAGAACACACCCCTGCTTGGAGGGACTTCACATGTAAATTGACAGGACAGAAGTGGAGAAAACAAAACGCTGGCTCCACCTGGGCAGTGGGAGTGTGGATGTTCCTGACACTGACTGTCAGTGCAGAATCATTTCTCATGGGGAGCTTTTGGGGAAGGTATTGGTTATTTGTTGGAAGTGATACATATTCACACACACTCTGTGCATCTCCTGTTTAAGTAGTTGAACTATTCTGTAGTGGATTTAACTACATTGCTTCCTTCTGGCTTCCTACTGCTTCCCCATACTCTGCTGGCTCACATCTGAAGAGTCCTTTATTCTGGATTTCTATGTGTCACTGTTCCACAATCAGTAGCAGAGGATGCACCTGGAGTGTTTCCTCAGAAATATTTGCACTGTAAATGCATGTAATTTGGCATGAACCTGACTGGTACACTTTGCATTTCCACATGGTCTGGTACTAGTGTTCTGCACTTATTAGGTCTCCTGTGAGAAAAGCAGGTTTTATTCTCTTAATTCCCATAGCTAAAAGTGATGCTATTCTTGAAACGCATTGCACAATTATTACTTGAGTAAGTAGCATGCATCTATCTTTGCAAATTCTGAGTCTTAATTGCTCATTTAAGTGTGTGTAGAGCCAAGAACTAACCCCAGATCTTGTGAGAGCTTTGTTTTTTTGCCACATGGGATGTGGCTAGGTAAAGATACGGCAGAGATAACAGATCATGGCCACAAGCGCTTTGTTCTTCTAAAGCATGTTAAAGCTCTCTCTGGAGCTACTGTAATTGTGCTCTAAAATGCTTCTGTGATACAAGAACAGCAAGAACACACCCTTTAACAAAAGTTACAATTTCTGAATTTTGTCATGTTTTGTTGGTTCAGGTTCTCAGGACTTATTTTTGTAACAGCTGAGAGCTTTTTACTATTGTATCTTTTTGCAGTTTGGGATCCTGTAGTACAGGCTTCCTGCTTAACAGTTTATCTTCACAGGTTACTGTTTCTGCTTTGCTTGAGACAGTTCTTGAGGATCTTGGAGCAGTTTTGAAATAAGTCATTGAACAGGATTTGAATTAGTGGTTCCAGCTAAACTGCACAACACTGAAAATACTTTATGGTTGGTTTTTAGACTTGACAATGCAGAGGCGATGATGTGGTCCTTGGGTGCAACCTCACTTGTGACTTTGGGATTACTTCTTTTTGCACCAGTGACAGAAGTAGGTACTGTTGTTAACTGTGACTATGGAAGTTCATTTTCTTTATGTATGTTTTTTGTTAAGGAATGTTTTCATGTCTCTATTATAAGCCAGTATGATAGCTGCAAGTCAACACTGATTCCTGAAGGCACAATATTCCCACTCTGCATGGACATTAACTTGTTAATCACATTGACCTTCTCACTTAATGAGTAAAAAATATAAAGGATATCTGCCAGGTGGATAAGATTTCATACTAAGTGCAAACCAACTTACTACTGACACCTTATTACTGCTTTACACTTAGGTTTCAAAATCATGACAGACATTTGTCCAGTCAGCTGCACTAAGCAGGTTACTTGGCATTGTCATTGTATGTTTTTTTTTCAATGAACTTCTCCTCTGGGGTAGGCACCTCTCCCCTGTCCCTTCCAATGCAGCCTCAGATGCATTTTGTGGTCCCCAAGTACTTCTGTGGCTGCAGTTCTACATGTTGCATGTGGAGTCCCTGCCTCTGAGAACCATGTAGTTAGAGCCTTTCCAGACTCTTGAAAAGTGGCAGGCTCGCAATATAATTTTGTGATGTTTTGTCTCTTCTTACACTAGTCAAAGGACCTGCTATAGTAGACAATAAACTGAGCCTGAGTTTCATTTGTTACCTCCAGTGGGACTTCACTGCAGGACCTGAAATGTTCCTTATTCCAATCTTGGCACCTGTGTCCTTGGCATTCTTTGTGCCATCCTGCAATGGCAAGTGTAACTGTGAGTATGAGACAACTGTGAGTATACCTCATTTTCTATGGAACTTTGCAGCACATTGCTTTATTCTTCTGCAACCAGTTCAAACTTACATAGGGTATTTTTCCACCATTTTGTCTTGGAGTTTTTCCTGTGGTTCCTGGTTTATTCCTTGTCTGGCTCCATTAGTGAGCTTTTGCCTTTCTCTACGTAGTTACTGCAATGGAATGTAGGAATACACTCAGCCTTATTTGAGTTCACTGAAGTTTCTTCACAGATGAAACTGGATTGCTGTGCTGTGCTGATAGAGTAGAAGCCCTGTACTCAAACAAAACATGAGGGGCTGGCAAGCATGAAAATAGCAGTGTAATAGGAAATGATGACATATTTTCTTTACATACAACTTGCAATTGTCTTTCAGTGTAAATATTTTCAATGTGAGTCTACAAAGATGAATAAGATTATTTAAGTAAAACATTTTGTCCTTTGGCTTTTTAACAGTAGCCAGAAATAGTTTTTGCCTGATCTAGACCCGTGGTTTTTAGCATAGTATTTTGATAGTCTATTCAAAGTGCATCTCTGGTGTTATCTCACCTACTTACCTAATTTAAATCTCTAATACTGTTTTTGAAAAGACCTATATGGTAGTGAAAAGCCCCTAAATTCATCAAAATTGTGTATCAGGGGGAAGCTACTTCACCTAAATACCTTACACATCTCCTTATATAATGAATTAACTTTATATACACCATAAAGGTCTATATTCTAATATTTCTTTCTGTGCCACGTATATTATGCTCACTGTGTACAAATAGAATAAATGCGTTTTTACTTAGACCGTCAAAGAGTCTACCAATTTCTTCTGCCTTCCAGGACAGAATGTATCTCAAATGATGGAGAATGGAGTTGGATGGCTAAATTATAGCCAAGTAGAATCTGGACTGCTGCGCTCAATAACACTGCCTGCATATGCTCCAAAAAACAGATCTAGAATCTAAGGTGGGTGTCTGATGCTGAATTATATGTAAAGACATCATGGTCAGAAGGAGGGCCTCAAACTCTAGATTACTGAACAGAAAATAAAGATGACCCATTTCAAAATAAGATACTTTTTTTTTTTTTAAATTGAAGAATGTAAAGGTTTCTGCTATAACATGTATAAATTGTAGTATGCTTTACAATTAGCATTAGTGAATCTTGGCTAGGTAATTAAGACAACATTGCTGCTTGTTTTCATCCCTAATGGTGATCAAGTTGGCTACATGGACTGCCATGATAAAAAGATGTTGACAGCAAGACTGACAGTGGCATTTGCAGAGCAAAAAAGTAAGACCTTTTTTTCAAATAGATTAAAGTAAGTAAAATTGATCTGATAATTAGAGCAGAAGGTGCAGTGGCCAAATTATAGCCGATGAATAATTTGCATAGTTCTGTTCACTGTCACTCACAGAAGAACACTTGTGTTCATAAACTGATAAAAACTCCTTAAAACCATTTATGTAAAGGCAAATAATTCTTATGGAGTGAACAATTTTTATGTAAAAACTCCAAGATAAAATCCCCATCTTCTGTCCAGTGTCTTGTGGTGGATAAGACACTTAAGCTTGGATAAAAATATCACTATAATCTGAATCCTGAAGATTATGTATTTGCAGTACTGAAAACACCTACCTGGATATATTAAATATTTTCTTGTTTATATTCCATTGATCTGAATATTCATGCAAATGACCTAAAAAGAAAGTATGCAAAACACCTTTCACTGCAGAAAGAATTTCTGCAAAGATCAAAATCTGCAGAATTTAAAAATAACACCATCCTGTTAACAATTAGGTTTAACATTTTGTTGGTGAGATTTAACCTTAAGTATCTATGAAGAGTTGAGGAAAAAAGGGCTTTGCAGTTAAGTTAGGAAACATTTTTTCTTTATTACTCTATTTTTAGTATTTTTATGAACTACTTAAATTGTTTTATGTTGTTATATATTTAGAGAATAGTATAAATTCTATACTTGTCCATTTTTGAAGTGAAATGAAAACAGATAATTGCAGAAAGTCAAGCCTTCCTTCATTTCTTTGCCCTCATTCAAAGGCTGACAGCAAACACAGCTTTATGTAGTGTTTGCAGGGATGATCCATCTCCTCCTGGCTGCACATCTTGTGCTTTACTCTTCAGATGGTAAAAATGACACTCAGTTTTGCATCATCACTGGCTTATCTGCATCATTCAGGTTTCCATATCTGGCTAAACTACAAAAGAGTAATAAGGAGAATAATCAGTATATTGTCTAATTCTGAGTAGATTGTCCAGACAATTTTTAGTAAAGAAACTAGCTATCATTATATCCATGTTTGGCTTCCATTCTTACCAGCCTCCATATTACAGTGGGATGCCTTGTGTGTGTTGGTAGAGGGGAAGAGAAGGAGGAGAAGGTGAAATTGGCCTTGATAGATCTCTGAAACAGGGCTGTGGGGGTGTCTGATTTTGAAGCATGTGGTTCTGATTTTAAACACCTCAGAAAGTATGTTTTAAATTTGTCTATTAGTGTGTTCTAGCCAAAAATCAAACCACAAATCTCTCTTGTGATACTCCCCATCTCAGTAAAACTCAGGACTTGCCAACTGCAGCACACGAGTGAGGCGGCAGCAGCAGGTGATGGAATGTGCCTCACAGTGACTAATTAGCTTTGTACCATAGATTTTAGAAGCTCTCCAGCATCTTGGCGTGCTTGTTGGAGGGAGCTAATGGAATTACTGTAACAATGAACAGAATAGCCAGTGCCTGTTAGTGCAACAGGGCACTCTGGAATTTCCCGGTAGCAACAGAGACTGGGTATTAAGTGGCACTTAAGTAATGCTAATTAACAAGATCTTCCTCAAAAATAAGTATCCCGCTCTCTTTAGCACCACCATTTGTAATGACAAGGCATTATGTGACAAAAAACAAGTGCACAATATGGCTGTAGCAATTAGGACAAAACTGTCTATTTTAGATTTTGTTTTCAAAGCTTAGTGAATATATGCACCTTATATTTACAAATCAAAACATTCAACTTACTATATGATCCCCAGCTAATCTGGCATAGGACTGACTGAACAATCCTAAAAATGTCTGTCATCAGTCTTAAGAGTCTACTACAGTATGTCTGAGATGCAATGAGACAAAACAGGATTAGTTTAAGTAATAAATGTTTAATCAAAGAATTTTACATATTATTAACAGCATTCATTTGGCCAAACATCTACATGGTTGTAGTATCCTACTTGTATATAAAGTGGGAATGTATCAAGTATAGACTATGAAAGTGCAAATAACAATTCAAGGTTAGAGTAATTTTTTTACATTATAAAATTAACAGGTTTACAAAATAGTCTCGCCAAACTTTATTTTTGAATTGTAAAGTCAATGACTATGGTGTTAAAATAAGTACCAAGAAAATACAAATTTAATAGGCTAATTTCATGCTCATAAGAGTAACACAGAAACAATGGATATACTGCACAACCGAACCAAATTACAAAAAACCAGAACCCACAAACTTCACTATCTTCACAGAGAGCACTCTTACATATCTTACTGTAACTTTGCAAGACATCTCAATGCAATACACAACCTTTTTGTGAGAATCTTTCTATTCAGAAATGACAATTGAAGGAAGCTATGTGAGTTAAACAACTTTCAGACCAAATGATAAATTCATTTAAAATGATAGTTCATGATTAACTGTTTTAGTTGAAGGATTTTATACCATATAACCATTTAAAATAGGTATTTTTCAAAGATGTCCAAAGGTTCATGATTATGTCAGGAGCAGGGCAGCTAGAGGAAAAGTTGGAAAACGACTTGAGCCTCTTCTGTTCTATTCTCTCTAAAGATGCTTGTAAAATGAGCAAGGTTTCTATGGGGTAAGGGTAAAATATTCATATTTCATTTTTCACTAACATGAACCTTGTGACTGCAAGGTTCAAGAGCTGAATTTGCATGAATTAGTTACCGAAACACTCACTTGAACTCACAGTAATCAATACATAAACTTTGCTATCGTGACACTTGCCTATACACACTCAGTAGTAATAAACTTTTATACCATATCAACAAATCTCTGGTAACAGTTAAGCAAAACTTAAAATGGAGTGTATATAATCTGCTTGTATTATGACAAGTTTTGATTATATGTAATTAAAACAGCCATTTGAACAACTTACTCTAGTTGTAATTACATACTGTACCATTGTATCTCACTAACTGTAGATTGATGCTTTTAAGCAAATCTAAAACCAGTATTTTTATTTTTTTTTTCACAGTACAACAACTAGGAAAAGGGGTTTGTTTGTTGTTTTTTTTGTTTGTTTTTTTTTTTTACACTAAACAGTAATCACACAGCAGATGAATATTGTGCAATTGAACAAATACCTAGCAGTGTTTTGTTTATGCAAAAACACTGACTGAACATTTAGTTATTTACTGTAAAGGCAAGGCCATGGGTGGTTTTATGGAGGTCTTTGCAATTAATAGCATAGTTACTCCAGAATAGACACTGAATTTTAATTATTTGTTTAACTGTGGCAACTATCCAGTTGGGTTAGGCAAAGGCACCATAACATTTTGAGCAGAATGTGTTATCTGAACTTTGATTGTGGGACTGGCTAATATATGAAAATTCTGTATTCCTATATTTTTATAAAATGTTATCATTAAAAGTAATTGCACTATTAGTGCATAGAATGCTTTGTAGAATTATGAAAACAAAGAACTATGATTGCACTTCCATTAAAGTGTCTCTTAAAATACAGCATAGCTGTTGCTAACTCACTGTATTTTAATATTTAAAATAACTGTTTAACAGCAGCATTAGGTTTTATTAACTTAAGATACAGGCTACATTTAATTAAATGCAGTCACCATGGCAACACATGCCAGTTAAATTTAGAGAAGCAATGCTACCCAGTGGTTTCTTTCACTGCTATGAATTGTGGGATTAGTTTGATAGAGTAACACTGCACTGTTTCGTTAGGCTACTGCCAGCTAACTATTCACAGTTTGGCACATTTGGACTGTAAATAGACATGAAAAAATCTTTGATTTTAGTGGGAAATAATATCCCCTAAACTTGTTCCTGGAGCAGTACTAAAGAGAAGCATTAAATACCTCCGTTCACACTGCTAACAAAAATGAGAAGTGAGTAAGGAAAAGTTATGGAAAACAAAATGCAAATGAATTGCTAACTGTTATTTTGGTGAAAGAATGAGTTCTAAAAATTGGAATAAACTATTTCTTAGGAAAACCAACCAAAATAATCAGTGTAAGCCTTTAATCCGCACTTTCAAGTTAAGGATCATCAACCTAAGGCTAAACAGATGCTGCATTGTATTAGGAATGTGGAATACAACCTACTTATTCCTTTTTCTCAGAGCAAAAAAGGCAAGTACTACCTAATTAAATGCAAAGGATATTCCTTGAAAGGTTCACATTATTATAAAGAACTACAATTCAAGAGAACTCCTAAATATCCGTTGTTACGTCAGTGGTTACAACTGAGCTGTAATTATGTGGAACAAAGCCTCCATAATGCTTACTCCACATATTGTACCATCTGTCACTGCCATTCATTTACTCCAGACTTAGTTTTTATTCATACCAAATGCACATGTTCAATCCATTCACTTGAGGTTTGAGGAGTCTGACTTGAAGCATCTCCTGACGGATCCAGGGTGCTTGTTACCTCCCTGTTATTATCACCACTTTGTGATACCATTTCACCTGGAATAATGCTTTCTTCAGAAGTGCTTTCTTCTGTTTGGGTTCCTCTGCCTTCGTTTTTGAGTGCATCCTCAAATAGTGCATGCTCTTCCTGAGGCTCCAGCCCTGTCAGATTTGGTTGCCCTGCTGACCCATCTTCAGTACTGGGTTGCTGTGAATCCTCATCCGTTTCTGTACTTGTTGAGGGGATCAGAGCAATACTCTGTGGGTTCATGTCATGAAACCAGGCCATAATATTTCCAAGCAGATTTTCGTTGGTGTTGGGATCCTGACTGCTGGAATCAGCGTCACTAGATGTTGAGTATAATCCACTTCTTGTATCACTGCAGGGGTGTGAACGAAGTCGATCACCTGAGAAGGGATCACTGCCTGCACCTAGTCTCATCAGGCTATCACCAAGTTCTAACAGCTCAGAGCTGCTCAAAGCACCTCTTGGATTATCTATACTGATGGGAGCAGAGTCCAATCTTGTAGGCAAAGAGGTGCCTATTGCTCCTAAAGATGCCTCATTATTTAGAAAGTCTCTAGTTTCTTCATCTATGGCCAAGCCAGATTCTTGTAATGATAACTGAATAGCTAGCAGGATGTTTGGGTCATCTTCATCCAAAGAACTGAGAGCCTGTGGAAATACATAAGGTTGCTTTCAGAATAAAACTCTCATCTTGTTACACATTTTGGAATAAAAGTAATTTGAGCTCAAATCTGAAATTAATTCCTTACTCCTACATGTCATTTATCAGAATCAATTTTTACTGACACAGTTGACAGCAGAGTTTAAAAGGTGACTGTTGTTACACTAGCGATTGTTTAACACTTCTTACTGGTGAGAATGTAAAATTTGTTGTCCTAGATTCTCCCTTCCTCGTTGAAGAATTAAGAAAGTTTCCTGAGAGGCAAAATGACACAGAAAAGCAGAGCAGAGAAAGGCAAGCAAAGCAGAGAGAATGGAAAAGAGAAAAGGGGAAATACCTGAAGAGAATCCTGGTTTTCAGAGCGACTGACAGGGGTATAGTCATGAAGTGAAGAGCTGTGCAGAATACCCATAGAAGCTGAACTCACCATGGAGGTGCCATGTCTTCTACTACTGCCACCTTCCTGAGTGTCTGTTTGGGCAATTGAAACAAAAATGGTTGAAGAACCAGCGAGAAAACCTTCTCCACTGTTATTTACTGACTGAATCTCTTCCTTCCTTTTGGATTCCAGCTCTGTAATTGAACTCCTTTATTCACTCTGAACTAAATAATCCAAAGCACTCTTTTCACACCAGTTCTTACACAGTGGCAAAACACCACCCCCACTGTTTTAGGAGTGACTGTCAGGATAACTTGTGCCTTTCTACTCTCAAGACCCTTACTCTCTTTGAAAGAATGGAGCAGGTCCATGATTTATGGAAAGTCCTGAAAAATACTGCACACGGCCACAACCCTGGATGCATTTACATACAGATTACAACCAAAGTTTGCCCATTTCTGTGTTCTTTTAAAGACAACAATTCAGCTGTAATGTTAATATTACATTAATTTTTACCATAACATTGCAACACAATTAAGAGTAGAGTTGTTAATGTATACCTCAGCAATCACTGTCAACCAACAAAAAATGAGAAGTAAAATGCTGCTTCCAGAAAAACTGCTCTGTAATAAATATAGCCTTTCTGACTTTGGAAAATGGAATTTTCCACTTCAAAACTCAAAATGAAATAAGGTGAGACAAACTAATTCTCTTTGTATGCTTGAACAGTGTGCACTGGTCATCACTACGATATTCAACTGTTCAAAGTCTAGTCTTCAAACTAACAAGATGGTTTTGCATTCTACTTATAATAGGGAAGCATCAAAGCTCATCAAAATTCTTTTTACTGTTTCTAAAACAAAGAATGCATCTTTTTTCTTAGTAAAGCACTTCTTTTGCTTTTAAAGGACAAGCTATGTATATGACTTAAGTTCATGAGACACAGCAATAAGAGTTTGTGCAGCATGACTTAAGAGATCGAGCACACAACTGGTAGCTCTGAAGAAACAATGTCACAGTAGGATTCGGATTCGAGCCATTTTTGTACCTTTGCTAAAGCTCATGGCAGAAAGGAGACAGACCAGACAGCCAAGTTACAGTCACCTTAAGGGACTGAGCTACCAGCTGTAGCACTGCTTAGAAGAGCAGCATGCTGGAAGTTGTAATGCCAACGCTGCATGGAAGCCCACACCAACTTGTTTCTTGGCTGTCTTTGCCAGTACAGGAGTTTCTGAGCTGGGTCTTGGAATACAGCCTTATGGCTATCTTCCACCAGGCCTGCAGCAAGGGAACCCTCTTCTACAGCCTTCATGCACAACTGGTCCTTTTCATTTGCATAAATGAGCTGCTACATAGATAAGACTGTCATATGAAGTATGTGCCCTTCAAAATTTCTTCAGAAAAGCAAACTTGCCCTAAATATCTGAGGAGTTGTTAATAGGAAGATCAACACATTTCTCTTTAAAAAGAGGGGCAGCCACAATGAAGTCAGCAACGCTTCAAGATCATATGCAAAAATGCAAAAAGAAGCCTTTATGTTGTATCCTGGAAAATACATCAACGTAGAAATTTCTTTAAAGCGTATCCACAGAAGAACAAACCCTGTGGCCACTACTAGCAATTCCTGAAGTAGGAAGAGAAAAAACCAGCCTCAGGCAGGAACATACCTAATGTACTCTCACTGGGGTCATCAGGATCTGGAGTATTACTCAGCAGACTGTGCATGTCTCCACGTCGACGCTGTCTGTGCCTCCTCCGATACTGAAATTCAGCATATTCCTGCATAAACCAAAGGTTACAAAATACAGGGCAGCATGCAGTAATATTTTTCTGATGTAACAAGCACCACATTTTTATTAAAAATGTGTGATTTTATATGTCTATTATAAAATCACCTGCTTTCAGAAAAATAAATTGCAAATTATATCATGCAATGCTTAACATAAAAAAAATAAAATTCCAAGATAATCCTCAATCTATAAATTAACGAATTAGCAAAGAAAAATACTTGAAGTATTACTGACATTTTAATACTTGCAATCTCCCTTTTTAAAGAACTCCAAGTATGCATTTTTTTAAAAAACGCTTTAATGCCGAACTTCATATACACACACATCAACACACTTTAAAATAAATGTGTACCTAGTGATTTTAGAACAAAAAACCCAATTAATCTGAATTAGACCAACAGATTATCTCAGAACCCCTGTTGACAGCAAGGGCCAGTAGAAAATAACCTTTGGAAGACTACAGAAAACTGGCATACACACATTGCGACTCGTTACACTTTTTCCAGCCTCCAGGACACTATGGCTCTGGAACTTCTTAAGCCACAGCTGATACTCTTCTGCTGAACAGTTTTTGATGTGTTTTTACTCCACGAATTACACATCTCCTCTATTCTTGCCTAACTTGAGCTGCCTGGATCCCCGCAGCCTGTAATTTCTCACATTGTGTGTATTTACCAAAGACAGTTCATATAATATGTGTGGAAATGACTCACTTCTGGCCACATTAAGCTAACATCCCAGGGTTTAATTATCCTAATACTTGAAAATAAATGTTTTGATTTCTATACCTTTCCTAACATTAGGAGACTAATTTTATGCTTGAAGGCAAATTTCCAGATATTCTTCCTGGCTAGTACAGCTGACACTTAACCTGATTGTATAGGTAAGATCTCTTGTTAATCTCAGTTACTCATTTATACAAGGCAATAAAAAGTTACACATAGGTACTAGCTCTTGTCTTCAGAGAAGAATATTGCTATTTTCTCCCCTAAGCCCCAGGCTGGGAAATCTGTAATCCAAAGGCTTCAGTTGGCTAAATGGCTTGGGAAAGATAACATTGCCATTAGCTTTCCTTTCTTACATTAACTCTTCATCCTAGGATATCTCAACATCTAAAATATCTAAAGTTTAACTCCAGAAGTATAATTTCTCTCACATGATAACCTTATTAATTTTGATGCTATTATGGTGGTATGTTGTCCTTCCACGAAGCATTTCAGATCAAGTTCTTACGCAAGCCAAAAAGAAGAGTTACAAAATGATCAGTGTGGGCAGATTTTTGTCTACATAAGATCCATGAAGACTGTAAGAACATAAAAATAGTTGTACTGGACCAGACAAAAGATCCATTTAGCACAATAGTTGGTCTTCAACAGTGTTTAGTAGTAGAAGTTTGTTAGCCTATGGAACAGCATAAAAAACAGGGCAAACATTAAATAAATAAATCTCTAAAATATTTTTCCATCTGCTAGGGAGCTCAGGGATTTCCTAAATGGAAGACGGCACCCTAAATAACAAATCTTGATATGAAACAAAATAACTGAATTATTTTTATAAAATATATTTATGTAACTATGAATTGGATAAGGAATAATGAGAAGTGATCACTGAATGCTAAGAGTTATTGATCACATCAGATCTTAATCTCTTATCTGTTTGCAATAAAACCATAGATTTTACCAATATCCATTTAACTTTTCATTGCTTTCTAATCTTTACCAAGATATCTTGATTACTACTGATAAAATTTTATTTATGATTACTTGGAAAAATTTTATATATGTGATCAAAAGGAGTTTTAAATGTATTGAGTAGGAACATCATGATTTCACACAATGGTCTACAACAAGCAGAGTTCCTTGCTAAAACCAGTAAGATTTTGTTTTCTGTAACAATCTGGTATACATAGACATTCTACTACTTGTCAGTATAAATACAGTTCTAGGTCAAAAATTCTGTAGTGAAATTTACTAAAATAAACAAAGATACCCATTATTAATTTGACAGAATTCCTTTAGCATAGGTGGTTGCAAGTATCCTTGATAGCTACGTAGCAAAGAAACCAACTTGCATCGTACAGTGCCACATTTAGGCAAATCACAAGAACTAATAAGCAATCATCTAAGCATGACTGCAATGACACCTACTGCTACCATATTCCTTATCGGCTTCTTCTCATAACCAGTTCCACTGATGATACAGTAACATCACAATGAGTTTGATATTATCAAATGTGGAATTTCAAAAGAAAGGACTAGAGGAACGAGACATGAGAAGCAAGTTGATCTTTTGTAGAGATGCAAGCTATTTTCTCATTAACATAAAGCTCACCAAGAAAATAGCCAAGGAAATATATAGAAAAAGTACATGGGAGTTTTCCAGGATGCTTTAAAATGACCATCTACAAAGAATCAGCACCAAGGAAATGCTGAAATGAATTTTTCTCCCTAATTGAATGCTTTAATCTGATGTTCTCAAAATACTAAAAAAAAAGACGATAAAGGAAAGCTTCATAGGAAGCTCTCCTATTTTAGTGCAGAGTCTTTAATAAAAATTATAATTTTCATTCTTGGTTAGGTTGCAGAAGTTCATCTCAATTGAGTATGTAATTTCCATCTTGCTTCAATACATAAATATAAAATGAAGCATTTCAAATAGTTAACAATATTTAGGTATATACCTGTATATTTTTGTTGGATTGTTATACAAGGATGGAAATTACTTAGAATTTTTGTATATTTCTGCTGAGCTGATGTTTCATTCAATAGTAATCTACACAATTTCATATATTTAGTACTTGAAGGTTCCTCAGCACACAGACACGAGTTTATATATATTTTTAAAATTAGTTATGTACTTGGAAAATGATGAATAGAACACAGCTTGTCTAATGCCACCTTAAATAACTATGGCTATGTTAGAGGCATTGTTTAGATTCATTGCACTATTAGCTTTGCATATATTTCCTTCTATTATCAAATAAATAAAACGGTAAGTTTAAACCAACTTGAAATGCTTTGTATCAAAATAAGGAAGCTCTTCATGCAGATTGCAATCATACCTCTGTTTCTAGAATAAGCAGAACTAAGTTAAAAAAATAAAAAAGAAATAGTTTACCTCAGGGGATGCAAATCCTAAATATTCCCAATCCCATGTTCCACCAGCAAAGCTATAAAAAGAGATATATCATAAAATTTAGAACAAAGTAGGAGCAACCTGCAGAGCTTCAAAAACCTACCAATATCTAAGAAGTAGTGGAATTGTAACTCTCTGAACTTAACAAGTCTTCTGCTTTAATCCTTAGCTCAAAATTAATTTAGAAAACCATCCAATTGAGTTGTTGACTATTCAGAACTCAATATTTTTAGTGAACACTTTACGTTTTTGGAGTGTGCCAGATATTCAGTGACAATCTTGAAGGAAAAAAGTGAAATGAAATTCACGAAATCTAATCATTAATATATGCAAATGAGGAAGCAATTTAGGTTGCAATGTACAGAGCAGTGATTCTCACACACATTTTCCCCCAGTGAAAAGCTGTAATTCCACAAGGATCAAATTTCCATGAAAATGTCACTATCTGGTGATTTAGAACCACCACGTTTATCAGCTCCACTTTACCTCACTGTCAAAGATTGACAGTGCATTCACCCACTTTGGCAGCTATCAATGACCTTTTCTGACTTGTACGGCATTCTGTCTGGATCACCTGCGCCTGGGTGCTTCTGGTGAGTCTGCAGGAGCAACACCACGGGCCACAGAGGCCAGGAACTCTTGCCGCTTCTGCTGCACGAGGCAAGCTGCACGGATGATCTTATGGCGAGGAGTCCGAAGGTAAGGCCTGTTCACTTTCTGTGCAAGGTCTTCGGTGACCATTTCTAGATCTGTCTGCAATAGTTAATGAATACAGAATAAAATAATTTTACAGTGGAATGAAAATCAGGCAGAGCTCTACACCGTAAATACTGAGCAGAATGATTTCCATTTTCCTGGAAATACCATTTGAAATACCAAAATACCCCCAAATATTTGCCCTTCTAGCCTACTCATTTGCCAACCTACATGCTGTCCTCCAACTTGGAGCAGGGAATCCCTGCACTCACACATACCGAACTTCTTCAGGGGCCCTAATGGAAAGGAGGCAGCAGCCCCTGCTGTTGATGCCATTGCCACCCAGGTACCCCCCCTGCCCCACCCCAGTTTTGTCCCTACCCACTTGCCAGACACATTAGTAGGGAAAGACAGGAAAGAGGAGCTAGAGAAGGAGATGAAGACTGAAGGTAAAATATTATCTTCATAAAAGCAGGTTAACAGTAAATCATTTTCCTTTTTTCCCCCCTTCCACCTGTCCTTATCTCTTTCATTCTGCAGCAAATTATTGGTTTTCATTCATTCTAGAATGGAAATAAAAGCTACTATGTCACAGAGTAATAAAAAGGCATTAATTTTCCAATTTAGTTACAAAACTGATGTATCAGTTTTACATTACAAAAACAGCCAAAGGACACTGATAACTAATATTACAAAAAAAAGATATAACATTAGACAAGCCAACTACACGCAAGTATTACCTGCATAAGTTCAAATATTTCTTTCTTTGTGCTTTTAGGCTCCAAAAAGAATCCATATGGATAAGAACACTTAAGAATGCGGCGAGTTTTTAGAAGCTCTTGTACTGCATCTTCAATGAATGTGGTATCAGGACAGCCTCCCTCAGCTGTAAGATGAAACAAGCATTGTGAAAATATTTTCCTGCTGATGTCAGGATTTCTATTACTCTAAGAGTCTTCCTCCAAAAATTTATGTGTATGTCAGTAAAATATTTTGCAAGTAAATGGCAGCAAGTTCTCAATGACTGCAGTGCCCTTATGAAAAGAAATATACACAAAGTATTATCTTCTTCCTTACTAATGCTACTTTCTCTTTGAGTCTTTGAAATACATAAGATTTACTGTACATTTAGCTTTCATCCACTGCTTATGAATTCTAGTACTGCAGGGATCACATCACACAGGAGATTGACATGAGCTCTATCCACAAAAAAAGGTTTAGCCATAACAGAGTCGATAACAGCAAATACTTACTTCCACTGAGAGCTCTACTCAATTGCTCCATCTTTTCTTTGGCTGTTTTCAGAAGGCGCTGTTCTAACTAGATAAAAGAAAACAAACAAAATACAGTAAGGAAATTCTTTTTGGATTAATAAAATAGGAAAAAAAAAAAATCAGGAAAAATGGCTTGACCCACACCTGGTAGCTAAGTTCATGGTTCTTGAATCTTGTGTAATAGTGCATAAACCTGTCAAGCTCTTGAAATCTTCTATGCTTCTTTTCAGCCTGGAAAATGAGGAAACAAATGAAACCAAGATAAATTTTATGATTTAATTTAGCAATCACCATTAGGTATAATTACATAACCAACTGTTTCTATTCCCGCTATTCATGAAGTACTGTACACAATGCTGCAGACTGCCATTTAAGTAGACAAATGTAATTTTTGGAATTCATAAGTCTTCAAATACTGTAGCCAAAGGGTTGATACACACTGTGTGTGCATGCTATTTAAGTAAACTTTCTGAATGCCAAAATTCAGGCATGCCTTCTGCAGTGCACCTCAGCTAATTGCACTGCCAGCATGCCCATTTCAGAATGAGCACTGAGGAGTAAAATGACTTCAGTAAAGTCAACCAGTGGTTGTTACCGAATCCAAAAGTAGAACCAAATCTTATATTTCTATCCACAAATAAGTAGTGTTTTCTTTCTGTCTCCTTGATACCTTTAAGGTTGTATTTTTCCATTTAGAACTTGACTTGGGAAGATTTTTGATTAAATTTCTCCTAAACAGAAAATTGCAGCCATAGCATTATTTTTCAAACACACACATTCGTTACCTCTACTGTCATCTCCTTGGACTGTTCCTCTACATGTTGAATAACCTCATAGCGAGTACACCTGTAATAGCCTCCAGTGGAAGAGCTGTGCTTCTTCCATTCTTCTAAGCATATCCAGCAGAAGTCATATTTGCACTTCAGAAACAAAAAGGAAAAAGAGGGGGGAAGCGCTGATACATTGTAAATCTGCAGTTATGCATCATTATTCTTCCACGAACAACTGAATTCACATGATTCTGAGTGTGCTTATCATCAAAACCATTTCTGGTGAGCCTCCTTCCTATTTTACCAACTAAAGAAGATATGGGTTATCAAACCGTGTCAGTCAATTTTTGTTCCTTTATGGTTTCTTTAGCAGTACAGAATTTATGAGCTCTTTTAAAAATAATTTAAGAAAAAAACATGGCAAGCAAACTTGGCATAAGCTGAAGTGAAGGAGAATCTGTTCTCTGCTGCCACAGACAAAACCAAAGGAACGGCACCAAAAAAAGCCCCAACGTTCAATTTGTATCAAAGAAAGAGAGAATATGTGATGATAATATAAAGAAAATGGGATCTGCACAGTAATGGAGAGAGACTAACACATTTCAGCTTTTTATTGGAGGCCAACTATGTCAAGTATGTGCTACTTTCTTATTTTTAATGATGCTCCTCAAAGAGGTATTAGCTGTAGTTATAGTGTTTTATGGTTGATCTCAATGATCTTAAAGGTCTTTTTCAACCTAAATGATTCCTTCTCTTCTGCATTTTTAATGATGATTAAACTATAAATTATTTCCATTTCCTTAAGTTTCATATTGCATTGCCAGTAATTCTTAGGTGCTTATGCAATTTCGATCATTACAGTCATTAGAGTGTTCACCTGACAGCCAAACAGATTCCATTCAATATTAAACATTTTCTAAATACATGTAACCCACCATTTGAAAATTACCTACTTGTTGCAACAGGTTCCATTAGATCTCAGGCATGACATTTCAGAGATTTTGAATGACTGTGCTCCTAAAACATGTACCTGGTGTACACAACCTGAATGATGGTTTCACAACAAATTCTATGAAGGGTCTTCCTTACCTTTGCACATTGCATGTGATTGCAGCCCTCATTCTTCTGAATTGGGGACTTGCAGTTGGCGCATGGTTTGGAGTTGGTTAGTAACCACAGGCAGTTGGCAGCATCTTCATATGCCTCACTCACTCCCACAACTTTTTGAGGGTGACAGGAGGATGTGGAGCATGTAAAAACAGAGAAGTTGAAATGGTACTTGTGTAATCTTTTGTGGAAATCAAATTAGGAAAGATATATGTTTACCCGTTTCTTGACAGAATATCGTAATTCTTCACCAAATATAGTTCTCACATATATAAACAAACACATTTTCTAATTTATACATAATTTTATTACACATTATTTCCTATACATTTCCACACATATATCTATATAAATTTATATATGTGATGTATGGCATTTATAATATACAAATAAGCAAATAAACATATAAGAAAAATTGGAATGGTTTGACAAAGTATGGTGAATTTTTCCTCTTTATAAAATGTTCTATGCTTTCCAGAATATTTATAACATATTATGGGAAAGCTCTGAACTGTGGTAACCAAGTTAAGTTACTATTTATTCAAATTACTGTTAATCTTTAATTTTTTTGTTAATGTCGACCAGGAAAATGTCTGTCCTGTGTAAACCCAAACTTCATTAGATTTTTTTCAGTAAAGGTTATTTATCATTAAGCCATTCCCCACAATTCCTTTGCAATTCACCCTCAACCTTACTATTACTACCACCTGTTGGCTTGAATTAGTTTTAAAGCACATAAAAACCAGCATGGAGCACAAGCCAAATAGAAGTGTAGGCTGGGCTAAAAGATTTAAAATTGCCCAGGACAAATAAAATTTTATTCAGGAATCAATCAATTAATTAATGGAACAAGGTTGTAAAAAGAAGGGAAAAGAGTTCTGTATGCCCTGACTGAACCACATGGGGGCTTATGGGGAGGAATGGTTTATGAAGAGCAGTCTACCACAGTGCCACTTAGTATGCAGTTGAAGTGTGAAGCAGCCCTTATTCTGGGGTTTGTTTTATCCTTTTATGCTGTTTTTTCAACCAAGGTAGAGTTTTCACTTAATGCAACTGAAAAAAAGTCCCTCTAAAACCAAAAGATAACAACAACAGCAAAAAAGAAATAATCCCCCTCCCCCAGGCATTATTCTTACGTTCTTCTGGCTTCATTTCAGATATTTTCTGTAGCCAGTCCTTCCAGGTTTGGCAATCACAAGGTTCATGTGCTTCACCAAGACATTCCCTGAAAATGAAGGTGTATACACAATTACTTATCATTTAGAGATTTAGATTTAAAAATAAAATTGGTTCAAGCTAAAACCATGAAAACTTACCAAGACTTGCTCAAACTTCAATTAAATGAGGAATATAAGCAGCCATTCAATTAGCATTATGTTAAAATACTCTTAAACTACTTGTTCACAAGCATACATGACTATTATTAAGATTAATAAAGAATTTAAATGAGACAGGAAAGGAAAAGAGATTTTAAAATTACAATCTGAAATAAATCAGCTAGTTTGCAGCTTGAGTTATGTCCAGGTACTATTTTAGTGCCACAAAAAGTGCTAGTATAGTTTCTGTGATAAAGGTAAACCAGAATGAAGAGATTATGTAAAACTAGCTATAGCTGAAATGTATTTTATGTAGAATTACTTGCATCTATTCAGTTGTAATAATTAATCTTTAACTAGATTTGAACTTTTAATCTAGAACAAGATCCAAGCCCTTCAACACCAGCATTAAGTATTTATGGATGTTTACTTTTTCCACCAGTCTCTTAAATGGGGGCTTTAGTGACATGGACACAGTGAAGAAATGAGTCTCTTGAGGTTCTCCTGAAGTTACTGCTAGCTTCAAGGACAGCAATCACTACTACACAGTGACAGATATACGGCTTCCAGATGGTGCTTTGGTGTAGATGTGTCAATATGGACTCTGGATTTACAATGACTCCTTTTTTTAGTGGAATGACAGCAAATAGCCTTGACATATGCCATATCAAACAAAACAATTCAGAGGAAGTGTATTTCAGATGGGCATCAGCTGCATAAACAAGTTTTCTCCAGATCCAATTGTGAACTGCTCTCTGAACTGCAGATTCAGAAGCTACATCAATACTCTTCTAAGTGCTCTTGTCCACTTAAGCAGGAACACAGGAACAAAGGAAAGGTTGCAGCAACAGTGTTTGACTTTTATCTGAATACCTAGTCTGCTATCAAACAAGCTTACATTCACAACACAAGGTTCACTGGTTTGGAGATATTTAAGATCTGTAGCTGGGAAAGATTATACTGGAATGAATAACTAATCTGTAATAAGGCCTGGTAGAAAACAGACACCTTTCACTTCTGAGGGACAGCAGTACACTTAAATCATTGACTTCAAGAGAGCCAAGACCTCTGACGCTTATTTGTCCCCAGAAGGGACTGAAACTAGCAAAAATGAACTATAACCAACTCAGTTTTATGTTAAAAGCTGAGTCAATCTGTTACTGGGGGAAATAAAGGTCGTGTCTTTGATGTTTTCAAATATGTAGATTTGTGGATTTTTAACGAGGCACAATCATATATATATCATATAGATCTATTTCTATAGCTATGTGACAGTCACAACAGAGTGTTAAAGAACACCTTTGCATGGAAGAAGTTCTTTCCTCAGTTCACCCCAAACCAAGGATTTTGATACTGGGACGTCATTTTACCATAGTAAGAGTATTGAGCCTATTGCTCATAAAACCTTTTATGCATCAACTGTATTTAGATAGACTCCCTAACAGCACTGAGTGAAGGGAGATAATGCCACTGGCTGTGACAATTAAGAGCCTCCTCAATACTCAGCTGTATGATTTATTTGAAGGCGTGCTACATAAACTTAATAAAATTGTAGCAAGCTTCAACAAGTTAAAATTCATGGAAGGGCTAAAAGCATCATCGAAGAAGAATGCTGGTCTGGATTTTTTTTCCCTCATGATAATATATATATATCATATAATGAACTTCGAGTCAAAACAGTAAAACATTGTTGCTAGTTATAATTGGCTTCCCCGGTGCACCTGAAGAGACGTCTCCCCTAGAACCAGACTCTGCCCCTTGTCTCCATCTAGGATGAAATGAGTGAAGACTGATGATGCAAAAATAAGTGTGCACTGCCTGCTACAACTATTTTCCACTAGTGTCTGCTTGCTACAATTTCTTGTGCTTTTGAAACAGCACAAAGGGGTTCTAATATGTTGAATATATCTCATAATACAAAGATGTAGGACGTGCACAGTTTTCATTTGTACTACATTTAAGTATCTCAGAATGCTTTTTCTGAAAGGGAACAGAATCTTGTGTTTGTCACCATAGATTACATTTTATTGAAGTCGTTGTTAGTACTGCATAACAAAAAATGAGTAAATTCTAAAGAACTCTAAAGGAACATTCCTTCTTCCACTTTGGAAAAAAACAATTACAAAGAGGGAATTGCTCAATAGACTCTCAGAAATTTTCTTGCTTTTATAAGCAGGAAGGCTATAGATTCGAAAAAAGCAAGTGATTATCTAGGGGCTGCCTGGGGGTTTCCAATACATAAATTCCAAAGAATCTCTTATTAAATGCAGTATCAATTGTTACTACCATGTCTAAGCTGTAGATTACCTTGATAAAACTTGTAGAACTGACATAAGTATGGAACAGTGGGATGTGTTGATTGAACTTTAAAGATATAAAGCAAGCTCCCTTTAAGCACACAGTAATGATGTCAGCTTTCTGAACTGAGAGTACAACTTGCTTTTTCTCCAGAGGAACTCATTCAGACCTGGTGCTTTTGTAGTGTAAAACTAATATGGCTGCCCTCAGCAACTGGTCTTGATTTATAGTACTGCAGGATGCTTTGGTTGCTAGCAGAACTTTCTTGCTATTCATGCAACTCTTAAATCACTTTTGTGTGGATGAAAAAAAGGCCTTGGAAAGGCCTTTTTGGACATTTTGTTGCTAAAATGTGGGTTTTTTTCAGGATCTTAACTGTATTCGCTTCTGCAGTATCTCAAAGCATTCATGTAAAAAGAGCATTCAGGAACATTATCAGGGAACATAAAAAACACATTTCTTACAAAAATTAGGTCCTCAGAGGACTTTTTCACACTCAGAGGACATTCTGGGGAGCTAGTACATTCAACCCACATAAAGGAAGCAGAAGCTGCCAATGTCTGAAGGACCAGGTCAATATTACATTAAAGTGGTCTCAAGCTCTGACCTTCAGGTTAACAGAAATCTTGATTCTGTCATTAGAAGCAAGGATGAGAGGATGGTACCTTCTTGCAGAATAGTACTAAGGTTTGTTATGTGTACACTGCTAAAAAAACATTTTCCAGTTTGTTTCCACAGGATTTGTTTCTTTCTGAGTTCTCCATCCACCATGAACAAACTCTTCCCCGGAAGTTCTGTTTTCTGACTTTTGTGGTTGTTTCCTTGTGTCTACTTTCCTCCTGCTCCTTCTTCCTTTTCATTTATATGGGGAAAGAATTAAAATCTGAAGTATTTTTCATTAAGAGTTGTAATATTTGGAAGCGAGCAGATTATTCAGGATTTCTTCTTCCTGCATCATGGTTTCAGTTGAAAAATGAAAAGAAGGACTACTCAGCTTGTCTGAATGTTTGTACTTCGGCTGAGCCTTTTTGATTTTCCAAGAGTGAAAAGGATGGTCCAATACAGTAGTCACAAATTGTCATTCCAATAATCTCAAGAAACTAGGATGGGGCTTTGTTCTGCACTTCAGAAAAATATCCCACTAGTTTTTTGCTTTTGTTGATACTGTTGCTGTCCTTTCCTTGGAAATGCTGGAGATCTGAGGGATATTTTTAAAATAATCTTACAGCTTTTTACTCCTTGAGCTGCTATTCATCTTAAGACTCAATATAAGATAACATTAAGAAAAGGTGCTGATCCTAAAGGGAAACAATGACTGGAGCGATCCTGCAAACAGAATAGCTATGTATGAAGCAAAAGGTCCTTCGTAGTCCTCCTTAAACTCCAACTTCTTTTATGTGATTCTACCAAAATTCAGAAAGGGCTAAAAATTGTTGATTTTCTGTAGTATGATTCAGAATGTGCCATGTTTCAATTACACTACAACATACTGGGGTAGAGCTGATGTTCTTCATAGCAGCCAGTATGGGGCTGTTTTGGATTTGTACTGGAAACAGAGCTGATAACACAGGGCTGTTTTAGCTGTTGCTCAGCAGGGCTTACACAGAGTCAAGGCTTTTTCTGCTCCTCACACCATCTCACCAGCAAGGAGGCTGGGAACGCACAAGAAGATGGGAGGGGGCACATCTGGGACAGCTGACCCCAACCGACCAAAGGGATATTCCATAGCATGTGATGTCATGGCCAGCATATTGAGCTGGAGGAAAAATAAGGAAGGGAGGGATGTTTGAAGTGATGATGTTGTCTTCCCAAGTAACTCCTGATGGAGCCCTGCTTTCCTGAAGGTGGCTGAACACCTGCCTGCCGATGAGAAGTGGTGAATTAATTCCTTGTTTTGCTTTGCTTGCATGTGCAGCTTTTACTTTACCTATTAAACTGCCTTTATCTCAATCAATGAGTTTTTTCATTTTTACTCTTCCAATTCTCACTTCCATCCCACCTGAAGGGAACAAGCAAGCGGCTGCATGGGGCTTCGTTGCCAGTCAGGGTTAAACCACAACATACAACTCTCCAGAGCAGACACAAAATTCCCTCCACCAATATCCCACTTCTCCTCTGTTGCCTCAAAACAGAACATCACGACATTCCGTACTGCTATTTTGTATCTAACAGAGCCAATAATAAGTAAGACAGTATTATAAACATTTGCTATGCCCCAAAATAATAAAACATTTGTGCGCATGAGGTTATTTAGTGCATGGACACAGGATACTACAGTCATATACCATCCCACACAAATTTTTGTTGCACACTTGGTGCTAAATGGGACTTTTAAATTAATCCCTGGAATAGCAGTGACTGTGAGCTTATGTAGATGTAGGTATGTTTCTAGTACTCACCAGCAAAAGAGATGTCCTTTTCCACAATCTACAGCAGGGGCTTTTAGCATAGGGAAGCTCAGTGTATCTGATCCTGTTGAATTTGATCCTTGCCTTGTTAGCCTTACTGCCCTTTCACAGCCCGGTATAGGACACCATTTAATAGCAGGATTATTTTCAACAAAGGCCTGGGGGCAAAAAAGGAAAATATTTCACCACGTAAGATCAGATTTCATCATGGAAATAAAACAATCTTATTCATAATCTTCCTTTGAAGGAAAAAAGCAAAATGCACAAGGAAAATCTTGTAGCTGCTTTGATAGGCTTTTAAAAATAGTTACAAAAGAGAATAATTTAATCTCCACCTTAAAAATGGCATTTACGACAAAACAAAATAAATCAGTACTCCAGTTTGCAACAGACTCCAGATGCAAATTATTTACATCCCAAAGAAAATATTCAATATGTGCAAGTCAATTCCTTTGTGATATGGCTTACTGTAAACTGCTACTGTACTGGCTAATGTACTGGTATTAACAGAACTGACACTTGTAGTTGAAAAGAATTAAAACCTTATTGATGAAAAGAAAAATCCCATAATATATCCTATCAGTGATAAACTTGAAATCACAATTACACTAACTCAGGAATTTACTTCCAATGTTTTTTGGTTAATGTAGCGGGTCTTCTTTTGTAAAACTTAAATCTAATAAATGAGGAGGAAAAGGAATTTTCACTGTTTTGCTTCAAACCTATGCTGATGACCAGCCACTTGAAATACGAAGATGTAAAAGATCAGATCTGGTCATTTAATTTGCATCTTACTGTGTAAGATTCTGTTACTGTGTATTAAAGAGACTTGTCGCACAGAGGGAGTATTGTATTGTAAACAAAAAACATGTTTCTCTACTTTGTTTTGCCCTGCCACCACTGATAAAGTAGCACATTATCTCAAAGACTAGTTCATTACTACATTGGTATAAAAGAAGAAAGAGTAATTTAAAAGATTGCTTTTAAAAACAAGTTGCAATAACAGAAATAAACACATAAAATCAAAACAGGAAAACCAAATACAGGTTTTCTTACTTCTCTTCCTATATATAGCAATTGTATCAAGCATTGGATGGAAAAAAAAAAAAAAAAAATTCACTCATACCAATAGATTTTTTAAAATAATCCAAAAACTCTAAAAATTTTAGATTGCCAACACAATCTAAAATAAGTCTGGTTGATTAAAAGCTTCTTATCTGTTACAAACATTAGTTGGATCAAAGCTTTTTTTTAATACTCCATTAGGTTACATATTATGGAAGTACTGCATTTGTGCTTAAGGAATAAATATAATGTTCTTTTTTTTTTTTCTCAGTGGTATATCATACATTGATATTATGGCATATAAGACAGCCAGTAATTCAGCGTACATATTAATTTATGAATTTCTACTTGTAAAGTTACAGATATATTGCAGCATTTAACATAGAAGCTTTGAGTTACTTTTTATAAAATGAAATACAGCTCAAAAGAATATAAGAACAGTTTGATAATATACCTTAATGTCAAATTGAAGGTATCTTTTGTCCATCTCCTTGGAAACCACACTTTCTATGATGTCTACAGGCACAAGCTGGAAACAATCATATGCTGGGCAAAAAATGTTGTGAGCTTCACCCTCCTGAATTTTCAGATTCAAAAATCTGCCAGAATTTTGTCAGTGAGTATAGTGAATAAAAAGTAAAAATTAAAAGGCTGCTGAATACTTTATACTAGATTCACAGATATTCACATTAATCAATTTTTAAACAAAGAACAAGAAGTATCCTTTTCTGCTTAAAAGGGCTACAGATCTGATGAATAGCATAATTAAAAACCAATAAAAGAACACTGTCCTGGTTCAAAAGTGGGCGCCATCAGCTATGCTCAGCCTGATGTGTTTGTGGCTTCCATCCTTGCCATTTATCAGAGACAGCTCTGCAATGTTTAATTAAACTGAGTATTACTTGTAACTTAAATCAGAAACAGAATGTGTAAATGTAATTAATCTAGGAAATAATTAATTTGATATGCAATTTTTACAACTGTGCTTGTCACAACAGGTCTGCTCTTGGAAACAAATTTCTAAATGGTGACGTGTATAGTCTGTAAGCACCAGAATGTGAGACTCAACAAGCTCAGAAATCTGCTGAAATCTATACTTTAACTAACAGTGCACAAGGTTGCTTAGTTTAAAAGGTGTAACATTAATCTGACATCAAGGATGATACTTATCTTTTCTAACTTTAATAACCTAAAGGACAGGCCACTAGTCTAAGTTAGTCACCTGGGATCTTTTAATAGTTAAGGTAGAAAGACTTACCAATTTGTCCCATCTTAGATTTGTATCTTATAATGGGTTAACTCAGTCCTGGCTACGCTCTGTGTAACTTAGAAATGACTGGCTCAGAAAGATGCATCCCACCCTAGATGTGCCACCACAAACACTTGCTTGGCCTTGAACTGTAGCTCTGAGTGCACACATAAGTCGCAGAGCACACAGCACCCACGTTAGAAGCCACATGTCAGGCCACTGATCTCTTGGTAACTTCTACATCGCTGCATAACAATTTGCAAGACAACAGAAGCATGACCATTAATTTTCTTGCCACTGAAAAGAATTGTTTTCTAAAAGTTCACATGGAAGAGAAAGTGCTCTTCCTTAACATAAGAGGGATGGGTTCATATAAATTAGGTGGATATGCAGTAGGACTAGCTGTGCTGACAGGATGCTCTAGCAAGATGCTATACTGGTACAGTACAAGTAGTACAATCTCCTGAATGGAGACAAAGATTAATATAAACACATGGTGTACAGATGAAATTATTCCTGAAAAGTATGATTAGTATTTATACTAGCAGAATTATCAATGGCTGAGTTTTTTACTAGTGTATTCTGACTGAAAAAAATTATGCAGTAACAAAAGCATTACACTGATAGAACTTCTAAGCTAAATCTAATCCTCAGTTATTAACCCTCCATGTAGGAAAGCATTTTAATTGCTTTTCTGACTGGGAATGGATTTATGAGGCCTAAGTTTAGTGTGCAAAACTAAGAGATGGAATTAAGCATGTGCTCAATTTAGAAAGTGTAAAACACCACACACTGTGAGCAAATCATGAGTAGGCTCATCTATTTACACATAGGCTTGAAATATTTGCTTAAGAGTTTTGTTGAATCAGAATAAAATCAAACACCATGTAAGCCCAAAACAGTTGATGGCCACTTTGAGTGACAACTTAAATATTCACTAAGGTCAAACCAGCAACTCCCTGAAACCCAAACAGTACTTTAACATCAGCTGTTTATGGTCTTTCTCCTTTCCTCTTCAAAATGGCAAGTATGAACATTTCTCAAAAGGCAGAAAAGTGCATAGACTCACGCCTCCCAGCATGCTCTGCAGAAGTCATGTCCACAAGGCATATCCACTGGGTCTTCGAACACAGAAATATTACACATACAAATGTCACACTGTAGATGAAAAAAATTCTTCCGATTAAGAAGCGCCCTAGAGCCTTTCATATTGTTAGGAGGACACATGTTGGAAAATGTCAGCAAAAATTTAAATAAGTGCTCAGTAAGGTACAAAATCTAACTGTAACAAAAAATAAAGTTATTTAAGCTATAGAAATGGAAATGAGAAAGATTAGGTATCTTTATTTCTATACCTCCCTATATGAACTGCACAAGATCCTGAAAAGGATCTTGTGGTTTTATCTTATCTATTCCTTCTAGTTTTCATTTTCCTGCCAAATTGTGAGACTTCAGAAAAATATGTATTATTTTATAAACAACATTTTGAAAATTTTATTTTGATAGCTCTTTGTAAGATGTTTTAAACAAAGAGGAATACTAAATGTGTAACACTGGATTTGGATTTAAATACACTAGATCTATAATGGCAATCGTTATCCAAACCTGCATTCCTGGCTTATGGACCATCAATGAAAAACAAAACATACAATGTAAAACTGAAGACAAATAGTTTTTCATGACACATTTTAACTAGAAAATATTCCTGGACAATATTTAACTGTAATTATAAATAAATGTATGATAGCATTGTTTCTTCCATATGATTTCTTTTCCAGCATTTTACATAAAAGAAATAAAAGATTTCTATGCAGAAATGTAAAATCTTAATTTTAATATGAGATCTAGAGATGATCCATTTGCAAGGCTGTATATAATATTTCAGAAAATTGCTTGGGTCATGAAACAAAAGTTTTTAATGCTGCAGCTGTGGATTATTAAAAGAGAACTCTGTCTTCCAAAAGAACCACACTGATTTTAATGAAAGGCGCTTTCATATTTCAAATTGCAATAGCCTTGTATACTGCTTGAAAAAGCCTACACATAGTAAAAGTAATTATAAGCTTACAGTACACTAGTGGGCTGACATTTCAAAATGCAGACAAAGAGAATTTTGTTTTCTAAAAAAAAAAATAAAAAAAAATTTCAAAAGGCAGGGTTCATAGCATTGAGTACATTCAGGGAAATGGATACAATGAAAGCGAACATCTTGAGAAGCATGAGAAGAGAAGCTTAAAAGAGCCAAATGTGGCTGTAGCTGGCTAAAATATTACTTTGTGAGTGACAGCCAAGGTGAAACAGAGTGTTTTACATTAGCCAGAGGCTCAATTGTGTTATTATATAGAATGTTTAAGCTGTGAACTTCTTTGTTCACCGGTTTTGGGAAGAGGAACACTTTACACCTTTACAAATGTATTTTCAGAATGAGATGACAATGCAGCTCTCCTGTCTACATAGGTGTGCTACATTTAGAAATGAATTCTTTTGCCCTGCTTATTTCAGATCTATTTATAAACTTACCACAGCTGTGTCAATGTCTCCTGGTGAGGGGCTGATTTCATCAGGGGAAGTTACAGAAGAGCGAGTAGTGCGTGGAGTTCGTGGAGAAGGGAGCGTGTCCCATGCGTTGTACCCACTTGGAGGGGGAGTTGGCATCTGAACCCCTGAACGCTGGCAGCAGTTCTCTGGATTAGACATCCACGCTTCAAGTAACTTCTCCCTGTCCCAGTCTTTAATAAATATACAGATACAGGAAATTAAAATCTATTTTGTATCTGCACCCTCAAAAAGAATATATAAACATTACGCTAAAAAATTTAGACAAATAAATATAATAAAGTGTAAGTTTAGACAAAGTTTTATAGAGCGCATTCCAAAAAAATACATAATGCAATATATTTATGTAAATAACTGCATTGCTAACATCTTGTTTCCTTGTAATACCAGTCTTACATTAAGTCTTAGATGAAAGCTAGGAGACTCAATCAGAAACCAGAACTGCAGTGACTTGCAAAGTTAGGTCAAAATAGAACAGCTCTTGCACCACAGAACTGTCAATATTTTCCCTTTCTAAGAAAAAAGTAATTTATTCAATATGGATTTATTTTCACCTATAGTATTTTTTTAAGAAGATGAAGCCAAGTGCTACAAACGAAGGAAGAAGACTAACAACTGGATTACACAAAGATTTGTGACCTAAAGAGTCATCAGTTTTTATATATTCATATACAAAGCCATGTATTTCTGGGGACAAAAAAGAAAAAAACCCACTGGATTGCAAGAAAATATTTCCTCTACTCTTACTACATTTTTATTCTATAATTAATTACTTAATGCTTTACTTTTATTCATAGTTAACATTGTCCATTTATATACAGAAAAGAACTAGAGAAACAAGTGTTATTATGTATTTTTAATGTATTTTACTACGCCTTAAAACTAAATAAAATCTTTCTTAATTGTTTGAAATGCTTTCTGTTTCTGATTCCTAAGAGTAGTACTAAAGATACCTTAGGAATAGCGACTTTTTTTCTATTAAAAATACCTAAAAGTTCTAATTTAAATATAAATCTATCAAATTGGTATACGGATTTGAATCTAAAAACATTCACAACTATGGACAGATGAGATGAACTAGAATTTCAGAAGGAAAGAGAAATTACTGAATTTTTTCCTCTCGCTTTAAACAAGTATTTTTAAAAGTGGTTGGGATTTTTGTTTTGGTTTTGTTTTAATATTAGGTACTCCTTCCGGAAACTCAATGCAATTAACCAAAAGATCTGTGTTATATTTATTGAATTTTAGATTTCATAAGAAAATGATACATAGTATACTCTATTAATGCTGGAAAAAAGAGATACATATTCTAAGCACTGAACTTCATAAAAATATTGCCCCTGTCAAGTAATGATTGCTATTATACTAAAATCTGCTCCCTCCTAATATGATAAAAAGCCTTTGAACTGGAAATGATTTACTGATCAGGTGCTTACTTATCTAAAAACCTATCACGGGTTAGTTTAATTTCATTTGTTTAAAGACATGGATCCTGAACATATTTACAGTTCAAAACCAATAAACATTATTAGCATTTTTCAAATAACCTTGAGTTTGCAACCTTGCAGAGGGGAGCTGACTGATGCTGATAAAGATAAAATTTACTAAAAGTTTTCTTGAGCTCCTTTGTATCATATCTTTAAAATTACCCAGTGTTAAGACATGCTACTAAATGGATTCCACTGTTTTCTTTACTAACTTAAGAGTTTTAGTAAAATATGAGGTAATTATATTTGCTGATTTGCCTCTCTTTTATCCTGAAATCAACTGCTATATAACGAACTAGAAGAGAAACAGGAAATAATGTTGAAAAAACACTTGTAGAAAAACTGTAAAGTTACTTATTTTCATGACTGCCATAATTAAATTTTTTTTCCTTGGCTCTAACTCTACATAATTCCATCAATTAAAAAAAAAAAAAGAAAAATAAAAATATGCTCTTAACTCTTACAGCCTATGCCAGTAAATTGATATAGTTATACAATGAAAGAAAATAAAGCTTGTTAGATTAAATATTACGTCTGTAAAATATCAAAAGTAGTATATAATAATCTTTCCAAGAATTTAAAACATGCTTTTCATACATTAAGTGTTAATTAAGTTAAGATTTCACATTATTCTTTTATGAATTTCAATATTAAAGGCAAACACATTACAATTTGGCATTTGATGTTTCACAGTTGACTAAGCCTTTGTAAATAACTCAGTTGACTAGGCTGAACCAACTCTATGTCTTCATTGCGAACAAAATAAATCTGTGTGTGGATAATTTCTAGTGCATGACTACAGCTATAGGCAAAATAGCTGACTTTCTCATGACTTGCAAATTGTCTGTGCTTCTCTCGTGACACTGGCCAATTGCATTGTTACCACTACATCACTAAGGTAACATCAGTAGAATGACTCTTCCAACACAGACCGATTTCTTCTCAACTTTCCATTCCTGCTTGCTAGAAGTTGGCAGGCCACAGTTTACCTTAACTTTGCTGCTTCTGGGCTTATCATGGACTGTGCTGAGTTTGAGCAGTACTGCCATCATTTTCTTCTTTGAAATATCTGCAGAGGTTACTGAATCTATACACTTAGTCAAACATTTATTAATATTTAGCCTTAATGAGAGTATTCCAAGAATCCAAAAGAGCATTCAAATATTGCACATATTATAAATACATTCTAAGAATTAAACAAATATTCAATGCTAAAAAAACCATATATGCAAAGACTTGTGCCTTAAACATCACCAGACTGGCACAAATTCCTGTTGACTTAACTCAATATTAAAAGTAAAACAAACACCAACTACTGAAAACAAACAATGTAAAAGAGATGAGTTTCAAGTTCCATACCTCCTCATGAAAGTCTGCCAAATGTTGTGGGTTTAAAATAAAGTTTTCTTATTTCACTTTTCCCTCTCCCTTTTATTTCACAAGGAGTCCCCAAAAATAACAGGATATGAAAGCTTATTCCAGCAATACAGTGAGGAGCGTGCAAACCATCAACTGTCTGAGCAGTTCCTTTGGCATACAGTAGCAATGCAGATGCTTCAGTAAGCACAAGTTTTGAATCACTGAATCAAAGTCTAAAGTATCCACTGAATTTCAGAGGTACTTTTGTCTGGAGCAAATACTCTGTATTCAGTATATCCTCATTCTGACAACCCCAGTGTACATTACATGAAAAAGGACAGACTTATTTCAATAGAATTAAACTAGTTACAGATATATACATGGGAAAGCATACCCTGTATTAAAAGAGCAATTTTTAAAATCCTTCAAAGAACATACACTTGTATGCTTTAAACCTCAATGGAATTTCCAGCCATTTATTA